>JAMKCH010041250.1:0-16843 GCA_023653785.1 Ophioderma brevispina
ATGTTTTAAAGGTGCAACGAGAGATTTTGAGGCAACCCAAATCTTGTCGTCATAGTAGTAATTTCATAAGATTGACGCTCAATAGATTTATCGTACCTTGTATTTGGCAAAGAAATGCCTTTTTTAGTCAAGCTCACCATTGGATCTCTCATTTAATTTTGCATTTTACACTGGTAAATAAAACTGGAAAAGTGATTCTGATTGCTTATATTTCAATTGGCAGAGGGTGTTTTGAATTCAATCCATGATGATGAGCATGTTTCCTACTGTACTGTACAAAACCCCACACGTCTGTAATTGGAGTTTTTTAGCATGATTATGAAATATTTGGTTTTTCTTAAACGTTTGGAACACTTTAATCCCTAAGTACTTAATGCTTTTGTGGGATAAAATGAGTGTTAAAGGTCAGGGTTTTTATGTGTTAGGATTTTTATGGGATCAAATGGACATTTTGGAGGTGAAATTTCCCACAAAAAACTGGTGCATTATGGGATTGACTCAAACACCCTCTGATTCATGTAAAACATAGGCTGAATTTTGGATTGCTCCTATACAAATTAGAAATTTCAAAGGTTTTGTACCAAAGAAAAACATTTCTCAACTTAAAGCAATAATAGCACATTTTTGAAGAGCGCCTTCAATTTTTACCTGTGAATGGTTAAGCTAAAAAATGTAATGTGTCACAAACGAATGAATTTTGTAATTAGAATATATTAATTATCGGACATCTCCGATAATAGTTCAACGGTTGTTGGAAATGGCCTTCCCGTATCAAATAGCCGGGAAATAGCGACAGGTACGTGTTTACGCTCATCCATTAGTTGTTTTATGGGTTCAGGGCCAAGTTAGAGGTCATTGTCTTGAGGTGGCACTCATTTCATCATGGACGAACGTAAAAGTTGGCAAATTTCCCGCTCTGCCGTAAAGTCCAATCTGGGATACCAATTCTAATTACAAAATTGCTTGTTTTCTGATACACAATTTTTAGCATTCTCGTCGCAAGTATAATTTCCTAGACAATTGACAAACATAACCGTGACAAAACTATCATATTTGAAAATTGGGGCGCTCTTCAAAAAATGCTGTCATTGATTAATTCATGTCAGATGGAAATATTATTGTGGAAAGCTTTACATCGGGCAAAAAAATTCAGTACTTTGATTTTTTTAGGGTCACCTGATGTGTGAAAATCTCTCGTTGCAACCTTCCAAGCAGGAATCGCCCCTTGTCTTTGTTCTCCCTGTATATGGCAAGTGGTGGTGCAGACTTTTTTTTGTGTGTGTGTGGGGAGGGACAGGAAAAGTCTATTTTTTTGGGGGGGTCCCAAACAATTTTTGCGATTTTAAACAATTGGTGCAAAATTGTGATTTGAGATTTTTAGCTTTTGTATGTACTAGGGTAGTTATGCCCAATTTGATGATAGTTTTTGCAGCACAATTATGAACCACCGACTAAAGCAAGTAATTTAGATCGGGCCGCGGCTCTAGTACGGGAATTCCCACTGGCCACTCACTGATCTATTTACAAACGCGCACAGTGACTTAAACTTGCGGTCACTGTTCAGGCTCGGCCAATGACTCGTTCGGCAGTTTTGCGCTATGAATGAAGATTGGCCGGCACCGCCTGCTAGCTTACCATAGCAATATGAACGGAATAAACTGCACCCTGTAGAAAGGGCCATTTGGGTACAGTGTCAAAAAAAAAAAAGAAATGATTCCATTACAGTATCAATGGAGAACACAATAGGACAGATGGGTGGTAGGACACTCAGTCCCATGGACACTGTATTATAGGACACCGCCCCACCTATATGCTCAAACAATAGGTTCGGATTTATCAATGGATTTTAAGAATTTAATCAACAAAAAAATGTGTGTATGTATTATGTAAGTACACAGTCACTCGACGATTGCAAACTCGAACCTGATACCCAATCGACGGTCATCAACTCGAGGACACCAAGTCGACCGGTCGTACCGGCTCGACCGATATCAACTCGACCGTCAAATTCCAACTCGACCGTCGCGTGAAGTACCAAACTCGACGATCGCGTGCCCAACTCGACCGTCGCGTCGGGTCCATTTCCTTATTCTTAATTGTATTTTTTGTTTAGATTTGGTCCTGGTGTGATGTCTGATCAAAACTCAAAGGGAGTTAAACCTATAGCGCTAGTATAATAATTTCGCTAACTAAACTGTGGATCTTAATTAGCTTGGCCATACAGATAACACGTTAGTAGTGGTAGTAGGTTTCTCATCAAGCTTTATTTTCTAACCTTTACGCTCGCTCAAAAATCGGAGTTTTCCCGCATTTCTCATTAGAAATTAAAAAACTGCATTGTCTGAAGCTAGCTAAAGCTTCTGTGTTGAGATGACTACCGTTTTAAATTGCCGGCAAACAACAACGCGCCAAACAACAGCAAATACCACGTTTTCTTTTAACTTCCTTGTAATCATGAATCGATAAGCAGACCAGGAACGGTCTGGTCTTCATTAGCGCATTAAAAAAAGGGCTGTTGGATTATGGATTTACGCTGGGATTTTCATCGATTAGTTATCCACATCGGTTGTTGCCGTAGTGTAAAATACAATGCTAAATAGCGATTATTGTCTCAAGTCTTGTCGATATAATCTATCATCGTGTTTGATGGAGAGTCGTTGAATTCCCTGGGCTTTTTCACAGAGTACAAGCATACTACGGGTACTAAGCAACCGTAAAATTCAGGTACTATGGTGATCGATATACAAGTAGTACATAAACTTAGGATAAACAAGTTAACAGCAGTGTTGTAAACATGTTAGGGCCTGGTATGGTATCTTAAAAAGTCGGTGACTGTTACACATGGGCAATTGTATCTGTTAGAGTCTAATACTATGGGCCATTAACGATTCGCAGAATGGATTCGCAGGCACAAAGAAATGAGTAGAATGTTAACTGGGATATACATCATGTAGTTTATTTATTAGTACACACTTAAGACGGACACCATTTACCAATACGGAGAAGTTACCGTTTTTTGTTATTAGGCTATTTACATTATTTTCTTGTATATTTGGGTCTTGTTTTTTACCTATTGTGGGGTGCATTGGTTTCGCGTGTGCCACTGTCGTTAAGTATAAAAACAAAAGCCAATTTGTAAATAAGAAATACTATTCTAAAAAAGTTTTACAGCATGTACAGTGGTACAAATTGAATAATTCTCGTTCGTTACCAAAAATGTAAAAAGATGAAGCTGGGGACAGTTCGATATCCGGACGGTCATTGCTCCCGAACGGGTTTTTCTCCGAACGGTTCATTAATCCGAACACACTGTTCTATTGAAGCAGACAAATCCGAAAGGTTTTGTTCCGAAGGATCATTAGTCCGAAGTTCATTACTCCGAAAGGTCGTTTCTCCGAATAAAGATCTTACTCCGCAAGGTTGTATCTACGATCGGTAATGTCTCCGAAGCGGTCATTTGCTCCGAAGATTTTTATTCCGACGGGTCTTATTCCGAAATGAAATAAGGGTCATTAATCCGAAAGGTATTTGATCCGAGGTTTTTACTCCGAAAGGTCATTATTCCGAAAGTCGTTTCTCCGAATTTTCGGAATATCGACCTGTCGGAATATAAAAAAACCTTTCGGAGTTAGTAAACGTAAAAACCTAATTTTTTAATTCATAGGATATTTACTCCGAAAGGTCATTACTCCGAAAGATCGTGCTCAGAATTTTCGGACATATCGCCTTTTCGGAAATAAAAACATTTCGGAGTAAAAAACCTAATTTTTTGTTTCTAGGTTTTTTTTCTCATTTACCCTGTGAAATCTAGGGCTAAATGGGGTTTGGTTTGATGTACGCGCGAAAACTGTTAGCCCTATTTGTTGACCAAATATTTAATTTTACATATTAAAATCAGCGTTTTTTATGTCTCACATAAAACGGCTTGAAATATCGGGCGCAACTCAAACAGATAGGGTTTAGGGTGAAGGCCATCTATCAAGATTAAATCGTAATACACTCAAATCGGGTATTCCCGTTTGAAAGTGAGTCTAAAAATTCTGAAAAACCGGTTATATGGTCCTATCGAAGTAAAAATCCATGAAATTATAAATTAGGTTTTTACTCCGAAAGGGTTTTATTCCTACAGGTCGATATTCCGAAAATTACGGAGAGAAACGACCTTTCGGAGTAATGACCCTTCGGAATAAAAACCTTTCGGGCCAATCCACCTTTTTAGATTTCAGGAAATAATGACCTTCGGGACCAATTGCCGTTCGGATCAATTTACCCATCGGAGAAAATAGACTTTAGGAGAAAAAAACCATTCGGAGTAGTAAAAACCTTTCGGAATTAAGAGCCTGTAGGTGTAATAACCTTTAGGAACAAAAACCGTTCGGAACAATGACACGTCGGAACATAGACCTTGCCCCGCAGTCCGAATGCTTAAGTGGTTATTGTCGAAATGAGTACAATGTTTTCTTATGTAGATTTCTCGTGCTTAACATTTAGCTTAAATTTTTTAGCATAATATTGAAAACCGGACTGGTTAAAAATAGATTCAATATCCGAAAATGAACAAACCGCCTAAAATGGTCCCAAATTGACGGAGCTAAGTGTATTCCGTGAATAGGGTCTACTATATGTATACTCTCCATGTTTTCTTTCACATTGGGCATTGTATCTGTTAAGTTATAATATATGGGCATAATACGATTCGCAGGAATGGATTCGCAGGCAACAAAAGAAATGACGTAGAATGTTCTGGTATACATCATGTAGTATATTTATGTACACACTGAATACGGACACCATTTACCAATACGGAGAAGTTACCGTTTTTTGTTTTAGGCTTATTTAAAAATTATTTTTTGTCATATTTTGGGTCTTGTTTCTCCTATTTGTTTTGGGTGCAAATTCTTTTCCGTGTGCCACTGTCCGGTTATAAGTTAAAAAAACCAAACGCCATAAATTAATACTATTCTAAAATGTTTTCAGCTGTACATGTTCACAAATGAATAATTCTCGTTCGTTACCAAAAAATGAAGATGAATCCGGGTGCAGGTCGATATTCCGACGTGTCATTACTCCGAACGGTTTTTTCTCCGAACGGTCATTACTCCGAACACACTGTTCATTGAAGCTCATAATTCCGAAAGGCTTTTGTTCCGAAGGGTCATGAGTCCGAAGTTCATTACTCCGAAGGTCGTTTCTGTTTCTCTCTTTCTCTCCGAAAATAAGATCATTCTCCGAAGGTTTTATCTCCGATCGGTCATTTTCCGAAGGTCCATTGCGCCGAACGATTTTTAGTCCGAAGGGTCTTTATTCCGAAAATGAAATAAGGGTCATTAACCGAAAGGTATTTGATCCGAAAGGTTTTTAACTTACTCCGAAAGGTGATTATTCCGAAATCTTTCTCTTCTCCTCAAAAAAAAGAATTTTCGGAATATCGACCTTTCGATAAAAACCTTTCCGAGTAAAAACCTAATTTTTTTATTATAGGATATTTTACTACGAAAGGTCATTACTCCGAAAGATCGGTTCTCCGAATTTTGGAATATGACCTGCGGAATAAAAAACCTTTCGGAGGTAAAAACCTTTAAGTTTGTTCATAGGTTTTTTTTCTCATTTTACCCTGTGAAACCTAGGGCTAAATGGTTTGTGGTTTTGGATTGTTACGCGCGAAAACGTGCCCGTATTTTGTTTGACCAATAGTAATTTACATATTAAAATCACGTTTTTATTGTCTCACATCATAACACGGCTTGAAATATCGGGCCGCCAAAAAACTCAAAAGTAGGGTTTAGGGTGATGAAGGGCCATCCTATCACGATTAAATCGTTTAATACATCTAATCGGGTTATCACCTTAACTTTAAAATGATTGTCTAAAAATTCTGAAAAACCGTATTGACCTATCGCGTAAAAAATCCTATTGAAATAATAAATAGGTTTTTACTCCGAAAGGTTTTTATTCAGAAAGGTCGTTATTCCGAACCAAAATTCGGAGAAAGAAGACAAACGGACCTTTCGGAGTATAATGACCCTTCGGAATAATAAAAACCTTTCGGAGCCATCACCCTTTTTTAGACTTCGAATAATTACCTTTCGGAACAATTGCCGTTCGGATGGGGTTAATTTACCCATCGGAGAAACTCAGACTTTCGGAGAAAAAAACCATTCGGAGTAATACCTTTCGGAATAAAGACCTGTCGGTGTAATAACCTTTCGGACCAAAAACCGTTCGGACAATGACACGTCGGAACATCGACCTGCACCCGAATGCTTAATTGATTGTCGAAATGATACCAATTGTTTTCTTATGTAGATTTCTCGTGCTTAAAACATTTTAAGCTTAAATTTTTTATCATAATATTGCAAAACGACTGGTAAATAGACTATCAATATTCCCGAAAATGAACATAACACGCCTAAAATTGTCCAATTGACGGAGCTAAGTTTATTCCGTGAATAGGGTCTACTATATTTATAAATCCATGGTTCGATTTTCACTTATACACAATAACTTTCTTGGAATAAGTAGATCATGATCGTGATCATGTTAGTCCAAGGTTATGTTAAGCAACGAGAGGAGATTTCTATACGTCACCGGGTTTTGCTTTGATGCTGCACTGATGTTAACAGTTAACCTTTCCATAAAAATATCCCCATCTGTGAAAGGATTAACTGAAAATGATTGTTTTTTTTATTTCTCTATTGCAAGCAAAGTAGTAGTATATTTTTCAGTCCTGTTTTATCGAAATTTAAGCATTCAAATCACCTTTTTTCACTTGAAGATACACGTTTCTGTAGCCAAATCAATTACGTGTCTTGTCTATATGAAACACTACGAAATATGGGATTGGGGCCTTAGAAATCTCGTTATCTTTGCCCGCTTGTCCACGTCACGGCCCCGAAGGTATGGGTTTACGGGGCAATCAGTAAATCCCTTGGGTGAGAGCGAATTGGACCTAGTGGCTGTCGGCATTTCGGTGTGGGAGGAACTCTTCAAATAGTACATAAATATTAAAGCATATTGTTGAATACTCCAAAAGATTTCATTGGAAAACTTTCTTTCATCAGAAACAAAGGTTAAAACTGACTACCTGAACAGTTTAGAGTTTCAGTCGGCTGTGCAGTTCGCAATGAGACTGTAATTGTACCATGTTCCATGGTGAAGAAGCTTATAATAAATCTATAAAGTATAATCCTGCTGGTACGCGGGGGGGGGATACGTTTGGAGGGGTGTATTGGTAATGGCAGCATTATACTTTATATTGCTTTAATTACTGACTTTACGATTCATACGAATGTTATTTCAGCAAAAGCATACATGAGAACAAATAATGAAAAATATGGGACATGCTAGCTCATATTACAACATATGGAGCCTGATTAAAGTTTGGAGTTCTTGTTCGGAAGATGAAGAAAAATGAATTGGGTACTTGGGTATAGTATAACTCCCTTTGGGGTCGGGAGTGCACCGACCGGGGATCGCCCCCTCTGGTATCGTAAAAGCGGCGATTTGATCACAACATAATCATTTTCATTTCTCTTATGATCTTTCGACCATTTCAGCTTAAATATGGCCAAAATTAATCTGGATCGACTGCCTTGGACTGGTGGGGTCTGAACTTTCCTGTTCTCCCCCTGATGCAAAAATAAAAAATCTCAATTCGCTTTTGTAATGGTCTTGTGTAAATATAGTGTTGAACCACGTTGCATATGTCATAAAAATCCAAGTAGTGAGTCTTGTTTTGGGTTTTTTATTTGATTGGTAAAATATATACTTATGTAAGAAAGAACCAATATCAGATTGAATTTGGTGAAGTTTTATTGCAACTTTCTTAGTACAAAAGTGTTTGAAATAAGGTATAAATATATTTATATATATGAACTACAAGAATATAGTAATGAACATTTAGTTGTTGGTGAACCTTATCAACGTAACCTGTAGCATTAGTAAACTTTGTCACCACCTTAGGTCCCTGTCTGCCTACCGACCACAGGGCCCCTTTGCACCTATACCAGTGCCCTTTACTAGCTGCCCCCAAAGTCCCAAGGTTTTTCTTCATTTCGAACTATCCAAGACCCCTCCACAACTGTCTGGGAGTCCCCCCCTTCCCAGCTGTCACAGAGCGTCCGTCCCAACTAACACAGTCCCACTTCTCATCTACCAAGAGCGGCCCTTTCCCAACTTAACCCAGGTTCATCCTCCAACTACACCAGGGCACATTGTCTACTTACCTCCACACCTTATCCTTTTTATCTATATGGCCAAATGTTCCCAACTACCCATCCCAACTACCCATTTTGTCATCTTTTGCTCATTTTAAATGCCTATTTTTATTGTTTCATTAATTTTTGTTCGTATTCGATAGTATTGATTATTTATTAATAATTTTCTTTTAAACTTTTAACTACTTACTAACGTGTTCGTAATTTATGCCAAGTTTCATTGTTTATTTATTATTGCTGTTTTTATTTAATTAGTTTTTAAAATACCACGCCACATCTTTCTGAACAAACTCCTTATTTTCATAATTTTATCAACGTGTATTTTGTGTATGTTAGTTGCAATTGTGTTATTAACCAAAAACTAACAATCCAATTCCATTTGACCTTAATAATTTTGATTGTTATTTAATTGCGTATATTTTATTTTTATGTAGTTTAATTAATTTAATTTAATATTGAAAAAAATTTTTCTTTTAAATTCTTACTTTTTATAATTACACACAATTATTTATTTTTTATTTGTCGTTTAGCGTTTTCGATTTTTCACTAATTGTTCACTTGTTAATTCTTTTGATTTTATTTTGAATTTTATTTATTATTTAAATTTATTTTCTTATTTCCATTGTAATTTTGTTTTATTATTATTAGTTTATCAACTATCTTTTAATTTTTTTTTATTATTGAAAGATTTTTATTCAATTTTATTGTAGTACTTGGGTTTGGTGCTTGTATTGTCAGTTTAGTTGCATTTGTTATTTATTTTTACATTTATTTGGTTCATAACTTTGTTATTTATAATTTGCTTTTATTTAATGTATGGTATTTTTTAATTAATTTTAAGTTAATATTGTTTTCTTTTAAAATCTTATCGTATTTGTCTTTTATTGTTATTTGTAATTTAGGGTTTATTTTTTTCACGCAGTGTTCTTTTGAATTTTATTGGTTATTTTATATATGTTTAAATTTATTTCTGTGTGTTTCCGTTTAAATTTTGTTTCATATTATTATTTTTCATTTTGCTACTACTTATTCCCAATTAGTGATTCCATTTAAGCGTGGAGGTTGTTAAAAAAAGAAAAAAAAAGGCGAGAAAAGGGAGAAAAAAAGACAAAAAAAACCCAACCGGAACATCTTTCATGGAAAAAAACAGCTCAAACAAGAACAAAAGTAAATAACAAACAATGAAAAATCAAACTTCTCTTGACGGATTTCGAACCCAGGACCACGGGGGGAAAATAATGCAACGGTCAAGCGCCTTAAACCGCTGCGATACATAGGAACTTGCACTATAAACCGTTGTTAATCTGTCAATTGGTCAAAAGGTGTTGGAAGACAACTCGAAGGGTCACGATTGACCATGACCCAATATGGCGTGTTACTTGGAGGACACCATTATACAGTGTTTTTAAAAAATTCTTCAAATTTTCGCAAGGAAAAATGGAGGACTTCTTCTTGATTAAATATCGCGAAAGAAATTATTTTTAGGTCATCGGGTAATCTCGAGCAACTGCTCATATATTTTCCACCATACATTTGGAACATTCCCCTATGTAACATATATACCATGTGTAACGTAGAAATCCCAATTTGGCCTTACAGTTCCTACGGCGCAACAGGGTCGAATGAATGAAAGGCTTTTGGCCAAAAATATTTGTTGTAATTAAAGGTTGATTTGGTCCAATTTTAAGGTATATTAGGGGTTTGTTGACCCCGTTGAGTTCAAGGAAGATTTTTCAAATTGGATTATGACGTCATTAATTAATATGTTGTTTGCTGATTGGTCAATTGAAAAATTATTTGTAATGTTTGAATGCGACCAGAAAAACAATTATTAATTTTGACATTATATGGGGTTCGGGACACATGAGAAATTGAAGGTAATGTTAGAAAGATGTTATAGACGTCATCAAAATACTGTTTTATGATTGGTCATTGATAATATGCATTGTTAATCCATAAAATAACCCAAACAACACAAGACTAGTTAAGCATTTAGGGTGTTCCTTGGACATGAGAAAATTAAGGGTAATCTGTAGAATATATATGACGTCATCAGAATACTGTGTTTCTGATGTCATTGATAAATGAATGGTAACCATAAAAAGATCACATTAAAACAATGACAATTTGGCATGTAGGGGGTTCTTGGACATGAGGGAAAGTTGATGGTCATATTTAGAATCTATATGGACGTTATCAAAATACTGTTTTATATTGGTTCATTTGTAAATATGGCATTGTAATCCATAAAAATAACCATAAAACATGACTATTTAGGAATAGGGGTTCTTGGCATGAGAAATTTGATGGTAATATTTAGAAAAAAAATATGGACCTCATCAAAATACTGTTTTTCTGATTGGTCATGGATAATATGAATTGTAATCCATTTAAAGGGGACCCATAAAAACATGACTATTTAGCATCATATAGGGTTCCTTGGACATGAGAAAAAAAAATTGAGGGAAATATTTAAAAAATCTATGTACGTCATCAAAATACTGCTCTGAATGGTCAACATTTATGCCTTGTAATCCATTAAAAGGGCCCATTAAAACAAGGCTATTTTAGCTTATAGGGGGGTTCTTGCGACATGAGAAATTTGAAGTATATGTGAATTCATTAGAAGTTATCAAATTAAAAATACATTCAAAATTTTTTGCAACCTTTAAAAAATAATATTAACATTATCAAATTCCCTGTACCGACTTTAAAAAGTTCATTCAAAACATTGAATATCGAAACAGATAAAGAGTGGTGTTTAATAAGGACATGTAAAACGTGTTTTGAAATATACCCCTTAAAATCCCTAAATGCCATTTTGCAACTTTCAAAATCACGGAAGCGGGACCCCCTACTTGATGTTGAGTAGTGCGGGAAATCGCTCTAGATCTAAAGATAAATAACGTACCTCCTTTTTGCGGGTTGATGGTAAGGTTGGTGTCATTTCCTTAGGGATGTAGCGATATATGCCGTCACCAAAATAATGTTTTCTCACTCTGATCTGCATAAAAATTGGAAAATCCTAGCAAGGTTACTAAACAAAAACACGTGGTTGATCCCCAAAAGTGCATTTGAAAGATTTTAAATACCGCTTTCTAATGCTTCTTGAAGAAAAGTAATAAATAAAGCATAAGCCTCAATGATTATGCTGAGACTTGGGAAACTGTTTTCGCATCACAAAGTGATTAACAGTTGATTGGGGGCGTTCGCTCTTTTGTCAGTGTTCTTATACAAATTGTACGTAACCTTTTGCACCACCCTCGAGGTATTAAAGGAATGCGGATTTTGGATTTTTCCCACTCTCACAAATCCCTTTTTCTCATACGTATACTTTGAGATAAGTTTACCCCTCCCCTCCCCTACGTTTCATTAATACCATTTTCGCCCTATTCAGAATAATTATAATCCTACAATATGAAGTTAGATGCTTTTTTGATGAAAGTCATTTTTTTTTAGTTACATTTAAAGAACTTGAAAGGCAGAAAGCGCTGCGAAAATTTCTGTTTCACGATTTTTTTCCTTGGCATTTATTTTAATACTCTATAGAAACAAGCATTAAAAAATTTTCCGCAAAGTCTCAAATAACTTAGATTCCATGATTCTTTCTTAAGCTAAACGTACACGTGTTATCTTATACATGCTGGTTCATAGGGAATTGCATAATTATATACATCATAACTATCAGAATCTGTATCATCTTCAATTGAGGGAATGTTTCTTACGATATTGATTTTTAACCGGGACTATAAATAGTGCATACTTCGCAGCGCGGGTCTGCGGCCAAGTTGAATTGCGTCATTTAAAAACGGGCCTTTTTTGCGTGGTGTGGTGCATTTAAATACCTCCAATATGCAGTATGGCAAATTGGCAAAAACACAATTAGTATAAATGAAAGAATAGGCTTTGATTAAAAGCGTTGTATTAGAGAGAATCATAGCGCGGAATCAACGGGATCCTAAATTTTATGCTATTTTTTTCAAAAAAGTGAATTTCTAGCAGTTTTTTTGGTCAAAAAAGGGGATGTTCCCCCTTAATGTTCCATACATTATTTTTGTCTGTATATTTCCATCTGTGTATAATCATGTGGTTAGATATTGCCAATTAAAAAAATGGAATCCTTTATGTTTCTCTCGTTCAAAGGAAGTTTGTCATATTTTTGGTGGTTATTATCATTTTAGAGCAACAGCCACGCTTTTTTCATGTTTTACGCGCGTATATGACATCCTTTAAATTCCGTTAAAAAATAAAAACACAAATATTTAACATATAATCGTGTTCTTTGGGCTGTTTTTCTTTTCCCTAACGACATAAAAAAAAACATAAAAGTTCACATTCGCATTTTGATTTGTTGGCAGACTTTGAGGCGATTCGGGCCCACTGTGCGGCGGTCCGGAAAGTGTGTAGTATGTGTCACAGACTGCGAAAGATATTATATTAGATTACTTGCGCGAGCGAAGAGTGAGTAACGTATCTCCGGAAACAAAGGGTTTCTATGGAGATTTTGCCTCAAAGGGTCCGTTACTATGTGTTGTTTTGAAATATGATCGTAATTGGGTCTGAACCTATAGAACCTAGCGGAAAATTGAACATTTTTATGTCGGGATTCTCCGCAAACACGGAAAAAAAAGTAAGGCACACAATCGCTACGGGCCGATCCGAAGTACTTACGGACCGCCGTAAACGGTTTCCAAAGCCAAGTTAATAGGTGCGCCCGTCGGCCCCCGCCCCTAAAAGAAATTTAATGCGACTAATAGACATCCACTATTACCTGTCCATAATTAATCTTCCAGGAAATCGGTATGGAGTTTACTTGGCTCTGATAAGGGTAATTGAAAACCAACCTTTTTGGCCCCGAAGAAGAGAGTTGGTTTTCATACTAGTAGAGTAGAAGGTGTAGGAATTATGCACTTGGTGATAAAAGCGGAAATTTGGCACACAGTTTGGGCATGCTCTAAGAAGGATTTTGGGCTCTTATAGGGGCATAGCAGATTGTTCAGTAACAAAAATGGCGGGACCATTTTCAAAATTGGCTGCCATTTTGTTTAATTTTTTAGGTTTTTTCTTTTTTTAACTTTTAAATGTGTTTGTTTGTGTGTTTGGGCTACCAAAACATGATTAGTAGCCCAGAGCAATGCCCCCTAAAATAGAAAATTTTTTGGATGTAAGTATTTGGTAACAAGAAATGGTGGACATTTTCCAAAATGGAGTATTTTGCCAAAATGGCCGCCAATTCTGTTATTTTACCAATTTTCATGCGACTTTGAATATGCATTATTGTTCTACAAAGCATATTTTTATCACGCAGCAATGACAAAAATAAAAACCTGTGAAATAGGCAATCAATACAAGTGGCAGACATTTCAAAAATAGTCTGTCACCATTCTTGTGTCTCTTTGCTTGCAGAATGAAAAATAAGCTCAAAACATATTTAAGAATGGCTTTAGTTAGTTGTGTTTTTTTTTATAACACCAAGAAGGATTGTGAACATATTCCAAAAATGGGGGGAGGGGGAGGATGGGCTTTATGTTATGGTATGGCTAATGATTACAAGCATTACAATATGCACAAGTAGAAGGTATACACGTGATGATTCAGCGCTACCCACACATGACAAAATGGCATGCAATGATTCTCTTACCAGTGTTTTAAATTTAAATCTATTGCACCGGGTCCCTTGTTGTGGTTACATCTTATCCATTATTATTATTAAAGCCAGGAGGAAATGCAAATAGAATTGATGTGGTTTGCGTCAAATCTACAAGGAGGGGCGTGAGAAGAAAAGAAGGCATTCAATATTGGGTTGGTGATGACCATATTAGTGACTATGATTTTAGAGAGTAATAGAAATTCCAAGTGACGGGTGTGAATCTAGTCATGGCAATGACGTAAATCAATAGTTTTCACTAAATGATTCACTGGTAGTGTATTCTTTTTTGTGGCCTGTTTATTGGATGGAATGCCCCTAAAAGATTTGGAGAAGGTTATCATCTCATTTCCCGGACCTTTTAATTATGTGCAATTAGGTTAATGCCGTGACAATATATTGCTAATGCCAGCAGCATTAACTATTTGTTGTAATTAAAGCACCAATTAATGTGATATATACGCGATTCTGTACCGACCCAAAGAGTAATCATATTATTCAATAAGGGAGTTATCAAAATCTGCTAAACTTCCGGTTTGCATTGCACACTTCTTTGTGCAATCAATCATGGCTACCCAGTGTGGGTAAAGTATCATGCCGTGTTAATAGGGAACTCATTTTAAAGATTGAAAACAGAGCAATCTTCTAATTTTGGCCCGTAAAAGATAAGCAAACAAGATATTAGTCAAAAGCATGGAATATCAGGTTAATTAAAAGATTCTTATCCTTCATGTCTTTCTGTTATGCCTGTTATAACCCAATATCTTATAAGTTTTGGCTAGTTCATATTATTAATAGTAATAGCAATCTTGATTAGTGCCTAATGTAGAGGACTCTAGACACGTCACATAGTTAAAAAGAGTAGAATTCATTACAATTTATCAAATGATAAATACAAATCAATAAATAAAAATTCTATTGGACAAACAAACTATGATGATGTACATCAATACCAAGTATTAGAACAACTTAAGAGAAGTATACATTTCAAACATATATCTGTAACAAATTAATAGAAGAGAAAGACAACCCAGTTGGCTCCTTCCATACTTAAGAACATATGGGGATACATCTGCTCCATAGATGTGAGGATCTGTGTGTATGTAACCCACAGCGACAACATCATCTTTCATGGATTCAGATGCCTCCAACCCTACCTAATGCGGTGAAAACAAACTATCCTAGACAGCGAAGTGGTAGGCAAGATTAAGAATAAGAAGACAAAGAAAAATTCACAATACAGTATTATTGAGGTCTGTTCAATTGGAGCCGGCCAATGCAAGTCGGTTGTATGTTATGTTCTTGACAAAGGATTTTAAGGACAAAATGAGCAGGGCTTTTGTTGAACTCACTGAACCTTGGTAACTTCTCTTCTATGAGACCATAGGGCAAGGAGTTGCAGATCAGCCTTGAAACAAATCATGGACCAAACCAAGGTGTGCTTAGTCAAAAATTACCATTTTCTTCAGTGCCGGGAGGCCTTGCATAAGTTGTTAGCATGATTGTTCTTTCTTAGTGATGAGTCTAAGATGGCACCCACGTTACGTGCTTTAGATGGCAGATGTAAAAACTGAATGGCTAATGATGGACAGCTGAGAGTCACTAGTCGATCTGTCGTCTTGTAATAGATCAAGCTTGTTGGACTTACTTCAGGATTCTGATGCCGCACAATGCACGATCAATATTATTTATGGCTGCATCACCAATCCCACATGGTGAAAGACAGATGAGCTGTCATTGGTGTAAACGACAGATTGAAAAACACCCCATGGGCAGTAGTAATGATATCCTGTAGGGGGCTAGAGAGAACAAATGAACGTCAATACATCCAAACAGACCCTATGGAAACTCCCCCAATTCTACCGCCCACAGAAATCTGATGGCAGGAAATTTGAGTTCGAGCTAGATTGAGTTCGGTCATTTAGGTAGGGAAAAGAAAAACCAACTTCATGCTTTTCCAGTTATTTCATACTTCAGGCGAGTTAAGAGCTTTTTATGGTCAACCAAGTGTCAAAGTGGCGTGAAGTCCAAGAAACACTAACACAGCCTCTTCTGTTTGTCAAGACCAATCAAGATGGATTCTGCGCCTGTAACAATGCAGTCTCCGACATGTGACATTGACGGTATGCTGACTGCGATGAAACATGGAGATCATACGCGGAGAAAGTCTGCACATGATTTACTAATCTTTTAATCACCCGTTCCAAGAAATGGACTATAGGGTGATAATTTGAGAGATGGTGGTGTCCGAGCTGGATTTGTTCAGCTGCGGGATCACAGTGAAATGCATGCTTGAGAGCTTGAGGAGATACATTATCCGATGGGACAAAGTTGTTAACTGGTTAACAGATCTCTAGACATAGTTTTTAGAGACCTGGCAGTAGTAGGAGTAGTAGTATCATGTAGACTGTTACGCGTTTCTGATCTTGTGTGGAAAAAAATCTGCAAAAACTGATAGCAAGATGTTTTGGACATGTAATGGGTACGGAGTGATGGTTCACTCTAGAAGTTAATTTGCTGACTGCATGGAAAAGGTCGCGTAGGTTATATGTAGTAATCTGGTTGCTATGATACTCCGTCTTGGCTTTAGCAAGAAGAGAGTTGTATTCAAAACACTGAACCTTGTAAGCTGTCTTGCATAAAGTGAGCCCAGTCTGTGAAACTCTGCGCTCGAGCCGAGGGTGTTCCTTCTTCTCAATCTCAAAGGCATCTGAATACCAAGGAGCATAAGTATGGAGAACTAGAGTTTGGCTGACGAGTGGAGCATGTTCATCAAGGGTCTTAGATAAGGTGTTGTTATATTCATTAACAAGATAATTGCAGTTAGCATCTATATCAGAGCAGATCTTTTGATGTTGCAAATAATTCAAGTCTGTATACAGGCTGCACTGAAGAGCTGCTTTCAAGCATTTTTCATGTCATCTGCAGCCCTCCTTGCAACTACAACTTTGAAGTTTTTGGCATACTTTTCTAACTTCTG
>JAMKCH010041251.1:0-13549 GCA_023653785.1 Ophioderma brevispina
CCCCATTTACACATTCAAAATTCTTCTTGAATCTACAGCTCTATATAGTGGGGAAATTAAATACCTATTACATTTAATTGAAGTTGGACTCACCTTCTATGATTTTTACCTATTTGGGTCAATTTGACTTTTTTGGCACATAAAAAATAATTGCACGACTTCTGATTTTACATCCACCCAGGCGATGATCCCCACTATGTAACTAACATGTGGTAGCAATGAAATTTTCTACTCTTCCACCTACCCCTATGGTGCCCAAAACTGATCGGGCTGACGTACTAACCATTTTGACCGATTTTGGAGGAAACCACAACCTTTGCAACATATTCCAATAAAACTTACCTGCTTTACCAAGCAACTCTTCCATAATTTCATTCAATCAAGTAGGAACCTGGTGCACCGGTTTTACAAAACTGATCTATAACATTAAACACAGGAAGGGGGGTTTTGGTATGACGTGTCAGATAGAAGTCCCATGATGCAAATGAGGTATTGCATTTCATTCCGTCAAGCACTTAAGCACAACGTCATACAGCGCCTGACGGAATCAATTTGTAATACCTCATTTGCCTGCAATGGGACTTCTATTATGAAAAGTCTACCCTGGTGGTACTCATGTAAGTGTTCCAAGTTTTTGTTTTTTCAAGGACTGCAGTCAGCAATCGCATCAAAATAACTTTGATTGTTTTTTTTGGGGGGGGGAGGGGTAACGTCACGACCAACCATCGTCTCTGTTGGTTTGAGAATTTAAAATGTATAATTAAAAAGTATATTGATAGAATTAGGCCTCATGCTAAACAAATTAATCACCCAGAAAACCTAGATGATCCTCCCCCTTCCATTTAGACTTGACGACACTTGACACGTGGTAGCATATTTCACAGGGGGGGGGGGCGCATCAAGAATTGAAGATCCCAAAGAGCCAGGGCCGTACGCCACACACAATAAAAAAAACGCCTAGGCACTATGCACCGAGTAAAGATGGGGTGAAAAATAAGACCACCAAAAGGGTCATTTCACCACGTTTTGACCACAAAAGTGCGTCAACATTTTAACCCATTTTAGTCGGTGCTAGTTGACTAAAACGGGGTCAAAAATGAATCAGTTATTGAAAATATTTTAGCGTGCAGGATTTTTTTTTTTTTTGGGGGGGGGGCGGATGGACTTCGAAAAAAGTGGACCTTTTTCGTAAAAGTAAACTTTTTTTCGAAAGAGTGGACTTTTTTGCGAAATAGTTGCATTTTTTTTGGTTGTATGAAAAGTGGACATTACCCCTAAAATGTTCTTTTTGACACTTTTGGAACATTTTATCACCCAAAAGGGGGCGATGTGTCAAGTTTTTTCTAATATAATAAACCTTTTATCAAAAACATCCAGCTAAAAAGTGGCCTTTTGCACCTTTGTGGAAATTTTGGGGGAGGGGGCAAACCCGCGTATGGGCTGCAAGAGCAGAGTGAAAATATTTAAAAAAAGAGGAATCCAAAACGCGTTAGTTTTGTATTATTTTAAAAAAAGCTTGTGTTTTGGACCACCAAAACAGTTTCATAAAACAAGTGTACTCGGTGTGTTTCAAGACTTGATCAGAAATTGCCTTTAGTCCACCAAATCTATTGTATGACCTATGACAAAACTGATACGAAGGTTTTCTTGCTGTAACTGTTGTACAACCCTCCGGAAAACAACATAGGTCAAAAAGTAGAAAAAAGGAGCATGGCAAGACATGCTAAGTTATACAAACCTATAGGCCATTTTTGCCTATAGTTGGGTAGTATTACACTATATTAAGGGGACGACACGATATTTTAAGTAAATAAAGTTTCCATATGACAGAATGTATACCCCTAACCCCTTCTGTAGAGGTTTTGCGCTGAATCTCAAACCGTTTTCATGTGAGAGAGCTAAAAACACGATTTTTCTTAGCCATATAATGTTGTAGAAATTAATTTCGGCTCGACCCCAAAATGGGAGTTGTTCATTTGCGCTCATAACTTCCAAACCAAATATAATTTAGCCCTAAGATTCACAGGGTAACTGAGACAATAGTAGCTTTCTTCAAATACCAAATGTTGACCACTTGCTGGTTCAAATCTTGGAGTATAGGACGATGTATTAACAATCAGGTCACGGCCCTTTAACTTTTCAGTCTTCTTGCTGTACTTAGGACCCGAGGTACATGAGGTCTAACCTTTTTGAGTTAGTACCGTGTTAGTGCAGATTGGTTATGATTCTATTTCTTTATTGAGGGTCATGCAATTCCATTCCGTCTCTTGGATGTAGATGTAGGCTGATTTTATCCGCAGCATTCTCAAATGTGCGTTGTAGTAGATCTTGTGCACACATATCAGATCCATGTTAGAGATGCGTATAGTCAAGGTCTGTGAGATGCGGACTTGGTGACGTCTAGAATGTTTGACTGCCTTTATATGTGCTGTCCTACCTATTACCCGGGTTATTACAAATGGACCCCCAACACCCCCATTTTAAAATGGTCACATACTCAATAACCCCCAATTTTCTTCTTTCCTGCTTCCACGCCACTTTTATTCAAAAGTTGAACACCCAAATTAAAATCATAGCCTACGTGCACATTTTTAACAATTTTATGCATTGTATGGCAGCAATTTAAACTTCATGGCCAATTTGACTCTGGAAAAGAGGGGCACTTCATATTTAACTTTTTTTTTCAGGTTTTACCATCATTGGCCCCCTTCTTAAAAATAAAGGTTTCATACTGGAGGGACCCCGTTTTTATTCAGCTGTGTACCGAATGACTCCGTATTTTTGGGTACATTTTATCTGAAGGACACGGGAAAGGATCCTATTTTTACCAGCCGAGGCACATTACCCATCACTTCACACGGGAGGGCCCAAGCACGGCATAGTTGACTCAATGTGTTGCATCATTCCATCCCGATTGCAGTTTGACAAATCATCTAGAATGCAAAATTAGTTTTGGCGGGGAAAATGCGGCCATCGTGAATAATGACCATAACTTTCCACATATCAATTGCAAGTCTATTGTGTTAAATAGGGCGTATCCAGTAAGACAAATGGCAAATTGCATGTTTTGCCAGGGTCCCTTTTTCTACCTTTTTGAGATGGTTTGTTTGGGAGTTCATTGACTGCTTAGTTACAGTAAGAAAACCTTATGTAGCATTTTGTCCAGGTGTACCGAGTATTTTTCATAGATTGAGTGGACTTACTTGCCAACCACACTTTGAAGGGTTCATCACATATCCGGTAAAAAAACGGGGTCGGAAATGCTTCATGCAACTGGTATTCAAAAATCAAAATGTCGAATTAATCTGAAATGTACAAGTAAGACCACCTATAATACCACTTCTAGCTAAAAAGACAAGAACGTTTTTCTCGAAAAGGTAGGCTATCGTATTTTTTGACTCCATTTATTTTGGGAGACACCGGTATAGAATTATTTATCTCATTAACACAGCTCACCTCTGAAAGTCAGATCATAGTAGGCTGAGTTGCTGGACGGCAGATAATTGGCGATTCGTTTCTCGTCGACTACATCCCTCAAATTCGCACCCATCCAAAGTGTACGAAGAATAACCTAAAGATACTGAAAAGTAGAAATGTCAAACGGAATTACCTAATTGAAATATATTTTTGTGTATTGAGTGCTCTTGAACTTTAAAAATGGATTTTTGTAAAAGTAAACTGTTAATTTTAATTTTTCGTTCTTTCTGATATGATTTACCATGTTGTCATAATTGATCTAGTATTGATGGGTAAGTGAATTGGAGATTTGTTTACCATTTTGAATTTTAAAAATGGTATTTAGGAAACGCCTATCACTTTAAAAACCAATATTTTATTCCAAGAGAGAGAAAGGCTTGGCCTTCCCAAATACTCTAGTAACAATAATGTAATTAATATTGCCGGCTGTACCAATCTGAATTCCAAATGTATAGTCGATCTCGTTCGCGTTAATACGTTCGTCCACTGGAGTTTGGACCTATACAATTAAGTCGGAGTAGGGGAAGAAAAATGAAAGATCAAATGCACGTGCACACCGGATTATCTTGTGAGGACACTCGGGTCAGAGAAAATCACTCACCTGACCACTAAATACAATTATTCATGTATGGAACGCACAATAGTGTATTCAGCCTTTACATTCCACACATAACATGATTAATAGACAGTCCCTGCGGCTCATTGAATTTTTCACATCCGCAAGAATGGTAAGGGTCCACAATCAGATAAATCGAGGTAGTAAAGGTGTTGTAAACAATCTGAGAGGTGTCCCAAACTTGCACTTTAAAGGGCGATTTATTATAGTGTAAGAAATTATATAAAAAAAATAATGGTTTGTTCTAAAAATAATTGAACAGAAGCCAAAATTTGGTGTTGTTATACTTATAATGATGATGAGAATAACATATCAACAGTTGAGAATATAAGTAGCGGGGGAACATGTATTTGACAGTGCGGCTTAGTGAGGCCAAGGTTGTAGGGGGGGGGGATGGATTCATGTAGGTATGAGAGTAGTGAAATCTTACTAACACTTTGGCAGTCTACAATGTAAGGTCATGGAAATGCAAATAGAATTGATTGTGATGTGTCAAGTCTAAATGAGGGGCTGGGAAAGCATTAAATATTTGGGTTGGTGATGACATCAATTGGGGTGCACTGCTATTGATTTTTGAGAGAGTAACAGAAAATTACAGGTGACTGGTGTGAATCTAAATTCATGACACTGACTGAAAATCAATAGTTTCACTATGATGTTCACTGGTAGTGATTCTTTTTTGTGGCCCTTTTATTGAATGAATGCCCCATAAAGATTTGGCGTAGGTTTATCATATCATCTCCTGGGACCTTAAGACAAAAGATCCGTTGTGTTTTTTAGGTTGCTTATTGAATATCATTGGCTCTTTTGTTTCGTTGAGGTGAAGTATCCCTATGGGTACTGACATTATGGAAGTAATTGACTTGACATTGTATTCCATTTTTTAAATAATGTGCACTCTTTCATTTGGGGATAGAGCTTTTACTGTTTATCATAATATTTTTTAAAATTTTAGCGAGGAAGCAAGTTATCCCCAGTGCTGTAGGCACGGAAAGAGTGGTAATTGCAAAAAAAGGTATCATATGCCTAAATGGGTCCATTTGCCGATATCAACAGGATTAAGTGGTAAATTGCGTGTTTACCAGTTCGTCCGGTTGCTACCCTAAAGCGTTATTGTCCTTTGGAGAAAAGGATCCGTTGCATAACAAGACGAGGCCCGTATAAAGTAATTTCGTTTGTAAACTTTATATGACATATTTGGAAGTATTATTGAGGCTAATTTCCCTTGTAAAAATACCACATGTGTCATTTTTTTTTCAAAATGCTAAATTCGCACAATTTGCTGAATATGTATATAAAATATCAATCTGTTTTAAGAAAAAATACAAAATCATTAAATTTGAAGACCGTCCATTTCATAGATTGGACCTGAGAATGGTTCATTTAATTGTCGATTTTACACAAATAGCTTGAATATTGTACACTGTTTATAACAAATATGAAAAACCATATAAACATTCAAACGTTTTTGTATTACCATTACAAAGAGACACTGGTTTCTCAACACTTTTGCTACTTTTTCGACAAAATGTATCATTTAATAAAAATTTTAAAATTGTTATGTGTTATCAAAAGTGATAAAACCAATTCATTCGGTTCAAAGGGTATGAAATCATGTTGTTATATTAGAATATTGATAACATAAAAAATAACAAGCTGACTTTTCACCCAACTTTTTGATGTAGCGGTCGCGGTTAATTCAAAATGGATTTTCGTTTTGCCATTCAGGTGTGGTCTTAGAAACCGGCAGACCGTTAAATTCAGAAATGAGTACCTATTTAGAATAATTGCAATTATACAACAACCAGGGGTCCGTTCCCGAAACTCAGTCGTAAATCTACGTGCATACTATGTCATGCCTGATTGGACCAATTTATGCAAAGCACTGTGTAACTGGTATAAAAGGTCTATTATGTATGATATACGCATGAGTTAGTTTACAAGTAGGGTTACGCATGCGTTTCGCGAACGGAACCCTGATTCCCACTGAGATTTTGAACCAGATGCAAAGAGAATATCTCTAACCATTAGACACGCCACTCTCAATAATAATAGTAATAATAAAATTATAATATATCCAAGAGTTTGTTTACCATTGACCGATATCTACCAACCACCTCGACAGTAAATTTAAATAAATAAATACAATTACCCAGGCATTAGTAGATATAATTCTTGACCCTCCTGAAGCACCAACAACCATCTTCACGGATCCTTCATCATCAACCAGCACGTTTGGACACGTGGTTGTCAGGTATAGACGCCCAGGTGCAATACCATTCGCTGTAGGCCATGACCAGATACGCGAAGAAGCAGACTCTCGAGCAGGAAAGTAATAGTTAACCATGTGGTTATTTAGGAACAATCCGTTCTTCAGAATAAAAAAATTGCTTCCAACACTATATTCTGAACAAGAAAAAAAACGTAAATAGAACCAATTTACAAATCCAAAAAGGTGGTTAAAATAACAACCAAGCGCTTGTTGTAAAGGACATTTTTGTGTCAAAGCCTCGTTCTCGCCTTATATACCTGAAATCGCTGGCTCTAAGTATAGTATGTGGGGACTAAATAACGAGCAAAATCGATGGGAAATCATTCTTAAATTTTCTATTCCAAATCCGAAAGGACCAGAAATGACATCACAGTGGCCTAGGAGTACCGTGATACAGACATTTGCAAATATAAACACCAAAACGCTCGCCAGAAGCATGAAATGGGGAGGAGCATTTATGTACTGCCTTGGCTGTCACCAAGTCGTCCTGATTACCAGCGACCATATTTGGAAAACATGCAAATGACCAAGGTTTCTCGAGGCTATATCTAGTGCACCTATAAACAAGAAATGAAGGTGCTAGAAGATCAGCAATATGACACCCTTTAAAGCAACCAGGGTATAAGTGCATATTGATGAAGGGGGATAATTGGGCCATTCACTATTCGCCATCGAGTAACATCGAAGAGTGGTTGCATAACCCCCCCCCTCGGTTACTGGATGACGCATCTTTTGGAATGGTCATTACCACGCCGTAGACTTGTGTAGTGTCATTTGAATCGCCCCGCATGGTGCAGGAATCAAAGCGTGATCCAGTTGATATAAGTAACGAACAGATTACACGTAACACTTGGCTGGCGAATAGATGTGACCCCCAAAATATTAGGTGGCACCTCGTAAATACGAATAAATTTCATTGATGTGTTGCAGCTTCGTTGGTGACCATTGTTTTAACTGTTTCTTCTGCAATTAGTATTAGCTGAGAATTATCTGAGGCGCATACGTGTCCTGGAGCATGGCCCTGAGCCTCTTGCAGTATCTTGTCACCTATCACTGGAAGTTTCAATTTCACATATCCGCTAATACCAAAATTGCAACGAACTTTGTATCTTACCAATGCCAAATCTCTTCAGTCCAAAACTCGGGAACAGGTATAATCGTTCAAAGTTCTTTTGCAACATGTGGGAAGACTTGATGCTGGTGTTGTGTACCTACTCAATCTGATTATTGTAAAAATATTTTTACTTTTAATCTTTATGAAGGTCGACGTGTGGTTTTGATCACCCCAAATCGCCCGAATGTGTGCCCGGATATTTTTATCACTTTTTTACTAAGTTTGCAACGAGAGATTTCACGTATCAAGTATTCCTAACAAATCGAAAAAGTACTGATGTGCTATGAGGTAAAGATTTTCATCAAACACAATCTCCCTTTCTTTGGTACAAAAATGTGAAATTTCAACTTTCGTTATAGGAGCAAATACGAAATTCAGGCCTGAAATAAACTCATCAAAATTCACCTTTTTCTCCTTTAAGGCATTTCTGTAGACCAAATACAAAGGTAAGAGGAAAGCTATTGCGTGTCTATCTATATGAAATTATTATTAGAACCAATCTTTGGGGGCCTCAAAATATCTCGTTTCACCGTCGGTATGGGCCTTTGAATTAAGTGTACCTTTTTAAAGTATTGCTAGTGCAAGAAAATTAAAGAAATTTAAATAAAATAATGGTTTGACCTCAAATAATGCAAAACAGACACAATGTTGTTGTTGTTATAATTAGAAATGATGATGAGAATAAACATATCAAGCGTCTAGAAAGTATTGATAGCGGGGCACATGTATTTTGCAGGGAGCAAGGTTGTACGGAGAAATATAAAGTAAATGTATTGTACTGAAAATCATATTACCAATATTGGGCGTGATCCTAAGGATTAAAAGGTTATAGTTGCCTTATTGGTGTTATTAGATTTTAGTAGGGACAATAAATTTTTGCAAGGTCATCATGGTGTAGCATTTCCGAATGTTCCCGATTCTTTAAAAGTGACGTAATTAGAGGTCAAAATGTATAAGGTCTACATACCCCATGATTCCATTCCATGTACTAGAAGGTCAATGAAGGGAAATATGAATTTTTGTATGAATTGACCAGACAATAAATTTGAGAAAGAAAAGAAATTACCCCAGAGGACCTTGACCGTTATGAGACTATAATCCTTGAAGGTCTCTATTGATTTTACGCGGGAGGGGGGAATTTGATTATCAGTTATTACATCATTGGGAGATCTAATAGGCCTACTCGAACAGCATTTGCGAATAAACATTTAGTATCGATGAATTTGAATACGGTACATTTTTGAGAACACTAGATAATCCACGGAAATTCTAACAGTCATCCCACACCTGCTTATTTGTGGCAACAACAAATTAAAATTTGTGTTGTGGCTTTATTTGTTGGTCGTACCCATCAACCAAGTGAGAATGTTACAAAGACTTAGTGCTGATGATCCCTTTAAAAAACAAAAATTCAAAAAGAGGGCAATTTATCTAAAATAGGCCTAGTTGTAGTGAAAGAAAACAAAAAAAACACACGATTTTTAGCAGTTTTTAGTTGAAATATGATTGTAAGAGCTACCCGCATTACAGGATATCGTGACATCAAGATAACCTTGCCTTGATGTGGTGAGGTAGCGTTGTTGTTCTTGTTTTTAATTCATCATGTCTGCCTACAAAATCCCCATATTAAACACACACTTACTAGTAGCCAAGAGATGTCGTAGCAGCGACAGCGTCACCATTTTCGCCAGCGCACTCACGTTGGGATGATCACCCAACAGCTCTTCACTTTCATTCACTATCACCGTCTCTCCCTCTACAATGCTTATGCTTTGTCTCCAGAGATATCGTAATCCTTCCTGTCTGTGATGTCACCCTGGTATCACTTATACTAGATGCTGTGTCCTTTTGCCAATTCCTTCGATGCTTAATGCCATCAAATCTGGAGTGAGAATTAGGACTTTGCTTGTAATAGGCTATTTCCCAGACATTATCCACACTCTAAAGATGACATTTCAACTTCGAATGACTATGGGAATTTCCAATATGTTTTGTCTAATCAGTGTGATATTTCCCGTGGAATGTTCCATAGCATTGATATTGTGTCAACTTTAGGTGTTTGTGACCAACAAGAAACAAAGGGAAAAAATAGCCTAAAAAAAAAATGGAAGTTACATTCTTGAGGAAATTGGGATTTTTTCCAGTGGGTCCATTAAAGCAATATTAGCACATTTTTTGAAGAGCGCCCCCAATTTTTTCAAATTTTGATATTTTTATGCACAGTTACGTTGGCAAATGTCAGGAACTATACCTGCGGACGAGAATGCTAACAAATGCGTATTTATCACAAATAATCGATTTGTAATTATATTGGGATCCCAGATTGGACTTAACGGCAGAGATGAAATGCTACGTTTATGTACGTCCATGATGAAATAGTGCCACCTCGAGAAATAACCTCCTAACTTGACTTGCCTGAACTATTGAAACAACTAATAGATGAGCGTAGACACGTACTTGGTGCAATCTTTTGGCTATTTCATATTGGAAACCGTTTCCAGCAGCCGTTAATTATTCTCGGGGATCCCCGATATAATATTCTAGTCAAAATTCCCTCGTTTGTGACACATAGACATTTTCGGCTAACCATTTCAATTCAATCAACCGTGTAAAAATCTCCAAATTTTTTGAAAAATTGGGGGCGTTTCTTCAAAAAAAAGTGCTAATTTGCTTAAAGTCATGAGAATGCCAGAATGATTTTTGTTTAGCTACTCATTACTCAAGTAAATAACTCATCATTGCATCGGTTAAAGTACACCATCGGAATATTGGATATGCTTTTTATGATTTTGCATTGGGTGAATGCCTATGCACTTTTTGATTCCAAAGGGGAATTCCGATGCACTTTTGGGATTCATGATGAGTATCCCATGCACCTTGGTTTCACTATGGGAATTCCCACGCCGTTTGTTTGGAGAAGGGTGTGGAAATTCCCACTGTCACTTTTGGGGTGTGTGGTGTGGATAATTTTCTGGCAATAACCAATATCAAACTTCAATATTATTATGACTCATGGAAATCTGTGTTTCATAACATGATAAAGGGCGTTTGTTATTTAAGTTGTTTTTAAATGAAACTTAAAATTGAGTTAAGTAATATCGTTTTAGGGAGGGCAATTTTTCCTAGCACAATATAAAATCTATTAATATACAGACTGTCCCCCCCACAAAACTATACATCACATAAAAAAAAACTTGCATCTGTGCGATGTTTTGAGGTTATGTGTAGAGCAGATCTAAGCTAAATACTCGTTTTATTTCATCCAATGTATGCAGCCTAACTGGAATTGTCAATGAACACAAATGATAAAAAAAAAACAAAAAAAAAATAACATTGGCCAGCTTCAACCTGAAGGTTCAAGAAAACTAAAGGTATAAGGTGTGAGCATCTTGTGGGATTAAACTGTTTTCAACAAAGATATTGTATTATCAGATTATCATGCACTGAATAGTCAATAGTTATTATTTTTCAACAGTTGAAAGCCCCAGTAATTATGCTGTGGGGGAAATGAGGGACTCACTCTCAGCAGGGCATGAAATTCATGTAAATTTTAATTCTGAAATTAAGGGGACAGCCGCAAGTTTCATGTTTATAGGGGACAAATGTTGTGGACAATGCTCTAAGGGGAGGGCTAATTTCCCCCCCCCATTCCCCACTACATCCAAGATGCCAGGGGAGAAACAAAAGGAAGACAACCGGTGGTGAAAAAAGAACAATAAATTGAAGATGGTTGGTGTTCAAAGGCCTCAGTTTTACTTTGAAAGAGTGTGTTTTTATGGTTCTTCCTTCTGCTAAACGTGAGTAAAGCCGAGACAAGAACACTGTTTGGAATTTAATTTTCATGCTACATTACTGTATGGTGACGGTGACATTATAAAACTGTTCAACTTATTTATATCACAAGGAGCAGCACTTTTATACCTTTTTCAATTTTAATTTTCAATAAAGAATGTCGTGAAGTTGATTTTCAATGGCAACCTAAGTTGATATCCGGATGCGAAAAAACTGGACCCAAGTCTTTTTTTTCAAGTGTCTCAGATAATTGGCACAACTCTTGAACCAGACCCCAAATTACCCAACTAAAAATCTCACGAAAGCTGGAAATTCCTAAAAAAGACCTAGTTAACTTTTAGTTGAGATGAACTTAAGATTTTGGCAAAAAAATTCAATATTTGATTGTATTGTTTTTATACATTCTGTAGCTAAAGTTTAGAGGCATCATTGATTTGCACCCCCCAACTACTAAACCTTGATTCACAATCACATAGTTATATTTTCTAAAAGTGCATAATTTTTTCCTCCTTGAATTGTTCATATCCTGAAGTTATTAAAGCTAATTATACACACGTTTGTGAATTTTGGGACCTTTGTAGACTAACATACGAAATAAGATGGAATTAATTTATTCTCTACAAGAAACGTTTGTCTTTTTGCGGAGTGTAAATGATATCAACTGTTAGAAAATTTTCCGTAAATTTCAGGAACTTTCTGGCAAAGCAAAAATTCCAGACCTTTTTGGGTAAATTTAGAGAATTTTCTTCTGTCACTTAAAACGGACTTTTGACAGTAATTTTAAATACAGAAATTTGTCTCATTTATGGAACAAATGTGTTTTTTAATAGAATTAATCCGTAATTTAAAATTAAGGAACGAAAAAAAAAAAGTTTAGGAAATATTTCTGTAAATTAAAATGTTTAATTTTTTTTTTTTTTTTTTTAAAAAAAAAAAAAAAAAATTTCCGTAATTTACGAAATCTACTTTCTTAATTTACGGACATTTCTAAAATGGATACCCCCGTACGCGGTGAATAGTTGTATTAGTTTGTAACGATTTATTTTAATTAAAGGTGCATTTCGTGATTCTAAACCCCTTCTGTTTTTTTCATGTTTTTGCTAGATAACCTTGAAAAATTCAAAATTTTAGTTGTTTTGTTATTTTTAAGTCTGTTTTTGTGTTATAAGCAAATGTTTCTATCACAATCTCCTAGGACCATCTGTACAATCATTTCTGTCCCCGTTTTAGGACAGAAAATCACAAAATTGTTTGCGAATTTTCTTGTCGAACGATCGATTTGCACACGTCAATTCGGCACACATGCTATACTTAGACTGCCGGTTCAAATAATTAAAATCTAATTGTTTTTTAGGTAAGTCGGGGGACTAGCTGTGGATCACGAAGGCCCCTTTAAAAGTTGAGTTAAAATCATTGTGTTTTCCTATGCTTGTAGATGCTGCTGAGTCACGACATATTTTCTTACATTCTGCAACAGTCGTTGATTCAGGGTCATCTCCCCCAAGTGATTCCTTAAGGCAAATGCAAACTTTCCTGGGCCTCCAAAAATCGATGGTAGTAACGAGATATCTCTTTTCAAAGTTACACAGTCATCACTGGAAACGTTGTATTCTATTACTTGAAAATTATGACGTAATCACAAATGATTACTTTGCTTAAAAACTATCCAAGCAAACTAATCTATAAATAGAAAGGAATAGTTAAATTGTAGAACACCCAGCGCTGTCACCTTCGTTTTAGTTTTATCCGTTTTAAAGATAAGCACTTCCTGATATACCTCCATCTGTGAAGTGACTTGTAGGGAAAATTCCCCTTATGCATTATTTCTTTGTCTAAATTTTGTGTTTCTGAGGTTCTTCTGGGCTTTGAGCCAAACACTATTTGGTCCAGAAAATAAAAACAAACAACACCCAAAACAACATAAACGACAAAAAAATAACAAAATGTTAAAAGAAAAAATAAATAGCAAAATATGATTGGTCATGTCAGCACGGCATAGATTTGATTGAACATTAAACTGTAATATCGATTTTCAAATACGTTTTAAAATTACATAACGATTATGGCTGATTTCGTTTTTTCCATCATTACAAATGGAATCGTTGTTATATAAGGTAAACGACCCAATCTAACAGCGGATACGGAGGAGAGACGTTTTATCCTCCATAAATTTTGTTTCTAATCGGTGATATTATACTGAAATTAATACATCTTGACCAATTATGTTTGGGAGCAAGGGATCTCTGCTTGGTTTACAATACTAAACTACAAAACCAGT
>JAMKCH010041252.1:0-12938 GCA_023653785.1 Ophioderma brevispina
GCTGGTGTTTGCCCTGGATTTACTAAAACCACTAGTCTACCTAGTACAATATTAAAAAAAAAAAAACAAAAGAAATGAATATCCACAAACGAATGTTACTCTGTGGTTCGGGGATGTGCGACTCTGCAGTCGCAACTCTGTTACCCATTTCTAAGGTTATTTGGTAGAAAAAAGTAACCTTTCTACAGATTTTGCTTCAAATATATACTCAATTTTCAAAATTTTGAATGTTTGAGGCACTTTTGAGGGAAAATAAGACCCATCAGGCATGTCTAATGATTTTCTCATGAAAAGGAAAGACCCATGTCTAGTGATTCTCATGAAAAAATATACATTTACATGTGATACCCCCACCCCATCGACCAATTCCCTGTTTCCAGAAAAAAAAAATAGTCTACACATTTGAAATTTGGCCTTGTATTTGATAAAGATTCACTTTCTAGTCTAAATCAAACTAGTCCAAATCAACTCAATATTTTTTATGCTTATACATTACAAAATTGACCTTCCAAAACCCATTTGGGTTGTCCCCTCACACTTCTGCTACCCCAGTCATTGAAATTCTTTCCCATTGAAGTTTCAAAATACTGAACATTATGGCCAACCTATTGTCTTTATGTCATAATGAAAGGTGGTTTTAAGATATTTCTCATTTCTTCCAATGCCAGTTTGAGGCTCTCCCTTCAAATGACAAACCTGCTATATAAATCTGACCTGATTTGGCAAGGAAACATGATAATTTCCTATGCCTTACTTCCTTGACACCGTTTGAATTGAGAAGATCTTATATACTTCTCAATATCACAGACACTACTCTATGCCATATCCAGAACAAAGGAGGCATGTCGTTTGTCCTGTTTCCGCATAAGGCATCTCTCCTTACCTTTTTGTTTTTGTCTTCATATCACATGGCCATAGCAGGCAACCATGTCGGACCACAATGCACTGCTGGACAGGTTCAATTTAGCTTCCTCAAGTGCTAAAGTAAGTCAATCAATCAATACACAATCAATCAATCAATCAATCAATCAATCATCATCCCAACCAACAATCAACCAATCCATCAACCAATCATCAACCAAACCAATCAACCAACCATCAAACCAAACCAATCAATCACCAACAATTTTTTGAAAAGTGCCCCCAATTTTCCAAATATTTTGAAGATTTTTTGCTCAGTTTGCATGGGTAATGACTTGTAAACTATACCTATGAATGGTAGAGAGCTCTCAAAAATTTTCTCTATGTATCGCAAAAAGAAAAAGTTTTTTTAATTAGAATAATCAGATCGGAGTTCACCAATAATAAGTCCACAGCTGCTGGAAATGTCCTTCCAATTATGAAATATCCGGGAAATTGGGCGCCATGTAGTGTCTCTCTTTTCCATTAGTTGTTCCGTCGGCAGTGAATCAACTGAAAGGAGATATGGCATGAAATACCGGTCCTCTGACAAAAAACATTGGCACAAACATTTCAACAAAATGTAATTGTTTTGGGTTGGTCACTTAGCTTCCCTTACTCTTACTGGAATGTCAAACAATAAGGTTTGGGATTTAAAGCATGAACATTTAGGGCTATCTGTTGCTTGGTTGATTATAGTTCATTCAGCATTTATTGTAGGATTTACACTATTCAATATACATTGGTGAAACACATTTGTCCGACATTGCACAATTTGACATGTGTAACATTCCATTTAAAACACCTTACCCTTCATAGTTAGATAGTTGACCAAATGCAAATCAATAAACTTTGATTTGAATGAGTAATTTTGGAAGGAGGAAAGCATATTTAATGATCATTAAAGAGACATGAGGAGATTTCCAAAAAGAAGCGCCCTCAATTTTGGTCGAACCCCGGTTTTTCGCATATTTGGAATGCTATGCAAATGCAAATGGTGTGCCTGCAGGCGGAGTGCCCATCTCTCTGTCATTGGCGTTTGGGCCAGACTCTCTCATATAATGTTGCTGTGGGGGGTTCGCCACTCCTCCCGCACAGCGAGTCTGTTTTGCATTCCCAGCATATGCCGGTACCCATTTATACTCCTGGGTGGAGAGAGGCAAGCGAGGTAAAGTGCCTTGCCTAGGTGCACAACACATTGGCGACAGCGGGGCTCGAACCCACAACCTTCTGCTTATGAGGCGAGCGCTGATCCACTGCACCACATGTGCCCAATGTATTAGATCACACCTGAAGTGAATTAGCTGAATACGCCGTCTTTATGTAATAAGATGATGATTTAGTACTTTCTGTCGTGCACGACAGAAAGTCAAAGCATGGTTTTCTATGGGGACGATTTGGATAGCAGGCAAGTTCAAAACAAGGTTTGCGGTTTTCTTTTGTACTTGTTTGTTCAATAAATCTTCGAAACGTTCTCGGTAGGTGGTCTACGACCGATCCAGTGAAAATTGAGAGAAATTTGTATCCTCAAAAAATCTCATCCTGTCACTTTAACAAGTATCATTTTTGAAGAATGACAATCGATTATGAATATTAGTCTAGCACAGATCAAACATTTGGACATTTGACATATTTTATTGATTTATATAATAATATATATAATAACTTAAAGAAGAAAACCTTTTTAATGTCAACTATCTCGGTCACCTATCTACTATCTTTTTTTTAACACACAGGTCTGCAGCCAGCATTTACTTGTGCTAGGTTTGTCAAAATGGAGGCAGATTTTGACAAAAATGCCAAAAAGTACAATAAAATTCACTTTTATACCGGGGTGAGTTTTGAAAATGGGCGAGGGATTTTCGAAAATCTGCCAAAAAGAATGGTAAAAATCACTTTTGTACCCCCAAAGGTGACTTTTGTGGGCCACCAGCATAGTTGGAAGACACTCTTAGGATTCGGTTGTATGCTGATAGGATGGATGCATTGTATGATGTATGTCTAGTCTCTTGTCAACAGTTTTACAAAAAAAGTGAACTTGACCCCAATCCAATTCCAATTTTGATAACATTTGGTATGTGGGTAGTGGTGGACACAAGTATTACCAATGCAAACTGTTGATAGCAAGCATGCATATTAATGAGCTCATTGGCTAATAAAATCCAATTTTATACCAAACTTAGTAGGTCATTAGTGGTGAAATATTGCCCATACTATCAATATGTTGTTCCATTTGGTTTGTGAGTAGAAATGGGTACCTAAATGAATCCACCAGGACTATGTTACAACAAGTTAGTGGTTTATTCATAATCGAAATATATTTTCAATGGAATACATCAACGCACATTCCAGAGGTCTATATTGTGAAGTAATTGAGAAAGTTATGCATATCATTTATTATTTATAGAAATGGGTGCTACTCAGTGTCTGTCTGTTTATTTTTCCTTTCAATTCAGGTCAAATGCTTTCATGGGAGGAGATCCAGGACAATGATTCCAAGATTTCCTTCAGGATAAAGCAAAGCTGTGTGATCATTGACACGAAAGATGTCAGTGTCTTCGCTGTCAAAGTACCTAGGGATGACATCGTTGGCAAGACAGTCCGATGTGTCACCTATACATCAGGAGATTGTGAAGGCAACCTCAATGTCAGAGTGTATTTCATCAATGACAATGGATCAGACGATGCATTGCAGGTCAGCTAGGGCTATGTATTCTACAAGAGTTGGAAAATAATATTTGTGGTCTAGACATTTTTCACAAAAGATCTAGAATCTACTTTTGGCTGCAACCCCATAATTCAAAAATTTTAATCAGTTTTCCTATTGAGGTCATTGTAAACAAACACAATTGATTATGACAAAATAATTGTTGGAAATGGAAAACTAACAAAAATTTGCAAAAATTTAAACAACTAAAAAACTCCGCAGATTACATTATCTATCTTCATTTCTATACATTAAAGCAGCATTAAACTTTTAAAGTTGGTGTTGTAGATATGTGTAAAAACTCTCTGTCCTACCAATATATGACACTGCAGTTTTCGACAGATGTGTGTTTGAGCCATGTGGGTTCAGTCTTAAATTCAACACTACCTTTGAATCCATCAAATTAAAGACCGAATAATTACTGCCTTTAATGGCTACCTTGTAGCAGTTATGTGTTGTTGGCCTTCGAAACAGCGAGGATAAGTGGTGGCGAGTCGGCCCTTTTAATAAAAAAAACATGTTACTTCTGAGGTAGCGTAATACGGCATGATCACTTTCGGGCGGTCGTGTTATTTTGCACAATCACAAAATCTTAATTTTACATTATGGTTGTCTTGTAACTATGTATTTTTTTGATGAAGGGTCCATTGTATGTTTCTACCGCAGAGCCGACTGCCTGAACTGTCCGAAAACTGGCAAAGAATTTTCGTGCGCCTGTCACGTTTTCGGACACGCCCCTCTATAAAATACGGGGGGGGGGGGAGGTTGCGCCTTCAAATTTTATTAGGCGCGATATTGCCTGAATAATAATTACAGCATTAATTAAACTGAACATTATGAATTATTTATTCATTTATTTTATTTTGTTATTTTGTTTACTATTTTGTTATATTTTATTAGGCATTTGTAAAAGCTCATCATATGTTTCTGTTGTAAATACAACATTTAGCTATTGTATGTTAGGTTGAGATTATTAAAACGAAATTATTTAGTGTTTATTTGTTTTTATTGTTTATTTGTTTTTTCTATCTTATTTTTTTTTTTAGTTGTTAAAGTTTTAATACTATTATTTGGAGGCGAGGTTGCCTCTGAATAACAATTAAAGCCCAATTAAAACTGAACATTTTGTTTAATTATTATTCATTCATTATTTTGTTATTTTTATTTAATTTGTTTATTTATTTTTTGTTCTACTTATGAATTGTAAAAAGCCCCACCATGATTGTTTATGTTGTAAATGTAAATTATTGATGTTAGGTTGAGTAATTAAACTGACAATGTTTATTTGTGGTTTATTTTGTGGGTTTATTAGTGTTAATTGTGTTTTTATATTTTTTTAAAATTTATATTTGTTGATATTTTATTATATTAGGCGCGATATTGCCTGAATATAATTAAAGCACAATTAAATTGAACATTAGTTGTTTTTTAATTAGTTATTCATTTATTTATTTAATATATTTAATTTATATTTTGCTTTATTTGTTATTGTACTTGTTTATTTATTTTTTATTGAATTGTTATTATTTTTTGTAATATTGATACATTGGAAAAATGCCCCGGCCGTATGTGTTTCTGTTGTAAAATAAACAAACATTTAGTTGATTATGATTTTTAGGTTGAGATAATTAAACTGAACATGTGATTTATTGTTATTTGTTGTTCATGTATTGGTTATTTGTCGTTTTTTTTTATATTTTATTTTTTAAATATTTATTTTTGTTGATATTTTATCTATTTATTTGTCAACACGCCCACCATATGATACTGTGTAAAACAAATATTCAGTTATTGTATTTTGTCTTGTTAGGTTGAGATTTTGTTATAGTAGTTGTAGTAGTATGGGTCTCAGACGTGAATCTTACGGGTTATTTGGTCTATTTTTTAGTCATCCCGGGTAGTGGTAGGTTATAATACAGTTCAATAGTTTTTAATCCTGAAGTATTAAAACTACCAAAAATATCCCACCCCCCATGGACACCATAGGAAGCCACATTCTTTTTTTTTTTTTTTTTCGATCGTAATGATCCCCGATTCCCCGTATCCGTCGACCCTCTTTTAAGATTAAAGGTGCATTTCGTGATTACAGACCTTCTGTTTTATTCATGGTGCCCTAGATATCCTTGAGAAAAAGCTAATCAGAAAAAATGGAGTGCTCCCGATCTTGCAGGTTTTGTGTTCGGTTTTGTGTTATGACACAAATCGTCTCGTTCCCACGGTCCCATTAGGCCACCATGCGACCCGTGCTTGTAATAAAAAATGCGAAAATTTCGACCGAATTTGCATCGTAAGATTGGTCAACAGGGTTACTAGGCTAACGGTTCAAGCTGATATACCCAGAGCATACATGATGCAGAAGCCTATCAAGGATGGTATTCAAAGAGGGACAATATTTTTTGGACGCCCTATTTACTTCATGGGGAAAAACTATGATAAAACCAAATTGAAGTGGTAAAAAAAATGTTTGTATTAAGAAAAAGGGTGGTTATAGAAACCACAACGTATTGCCGTCTTTGTGATCGCAAACATGTCGTAACATTGTATGATGCGGTTTTAAAAGGTCAATAAGGGTCAATGGTTGGTCATCTCGGAACACACTCCATGTTTTCAGTGGCTATCTGACCAGTAGGCTGCCATTGGTCAAAGGTGTAGGCAGAAGAGAACCAACTATATAACTTTACCCTAACTGACAAAATTGCCCCTTTAATCAGCCCATGAGCTTGACCCAATCTGTTAAAACCCCCATAGGGTCCACATGTCAGCAGTTGAGCGATTCTTCCAACTGAATTTGATTTCACTGCATGTGGACATTTGAATCCAATTGTTTAAACCCCATATGGGTTTTGGGGGGGGGGCCAGTTGGATCTTTGACAAGATTGGTGAATTATAGCAATTTTCGAAGATTGGCCCTTAATTGGCCCAATCAGTGAACACCCCATATGACCAAGCTCGACAAGGGTTCTGACCTAATTGGTTGAAATTGGCTCAGAGTTGGGCAGGAGAGAACCAATTACAAAACACTTTCACGAAAATGACCAGACGAGAAAAAAGACAAAACAGTATCTGTTTTAACACTATAACAATAAATATAAATGTCTGAAACACGAGTAACCCTAAACCATTCAATATGTATAAATTCTAGGTTTATTCTGTTAACGAAAAGCTGAAGTGTGAGACAAAGGGATCACTTTCAGAAGTCCTCTAATTAGTTATTAGCTAAATTAGGTATAGATAGAAACATTATTTACATAATAAGTTGTTAATGTCAAGGAATGCCGTGAATACGAGATAAGTGATTACGGCATTCTTTACATGGACATTAATTTATTATATGTAATGCCGGCGCAGTCCGTCCGTTCATCCACCGTACCGGGGTCCGTCAGTCTGTCCGTCCCATTCCCATCCAGCCGCCCATCCATCCACGGCATGCACGCGCACACACCAAGCATGCAACAACAGCCTAAGACACACACAAACCACACATATTAGACACGTACAGGTACTACAAATAGGTTCTTGGTCTTGCTCTGAGCAAACAGATGTGTTCATGTTTACTTCTTATTTTTGACATCGGTTTACAACACACACACATAGGCACAACATACACACATTGACAAACATCCGAGAGAAGGCACAGAATGGGATACAGACTATGGGACCCAAATACACACACACACACATAGGAAAGGTTTGTGGACCAAGAAATTCCAGACATTTATTTAATTGAGACAAAATTATTTGGATTTTTAGGGGTATTAGATATACTATCTGACTGAACAGAATAATATCCAGTATTCTTATTGATTGTGATGCACTGGCTTATTATGGAAAATACACAAGTTTACATTTTGAAGAATATAAACCATTTTTAAATGTACAGAAATTATATTTATACTATTCCATTGGTAAAACTACGGTACAAGATAATTGCTAATGCACATCGTCCCTGCCATAGAGTTACGAGCTTGTTATACAACGACATGGGATGTTCCTGCTACATCATGACCCTACTAGCTAGCAAACATGTATGGCACACACTGACCAACCCAGTAAAACTTAAGGCTGCAAATGCATCTATCAAGGCTAGCATTATACAACATAGCAGCTAGGACAAGTGATGCTTGCATGAAAAAGTCTACTAATTGTCACCTTGAAGCAGGCAAAATACAAAAATACCCCAAAAAAACAATTTGGACCTCCAAAATTTCAAAATTGTTTCATAGAAAGCCCATTAATTTTGAATACTTGCATAACTGTGACGGTCACGAGAATTGGAACCAGATACAAAAGACTAGTTTTATATTTTAGTGGCTGCCCTTGTACAGAAATCTTCTACTTCTGGCATAAGCCTATCTATTGAAGCTGAAAACTCAAATTTTTTTTAGGTAAAGTCGGGGGACTAGGTTGTGGATCACAAAATGCCCCTTTAAATACGAGAAAGAGAGAGAGAGACTTAAAAAAATGGAAAGAAGAAAAGAAAAAATAGATCAAAAAAAAGAAAAAAAGTGCTTACACCCCTCATTCCACTCATTATTGGGCGGCACTGACATTGGAAAGAAGTAGATACGGGTAACCTAGTGCGGCCCTAAACCCCCGCTCATTTTTTTTCGCTTCTCTCCAACAGTTCCCAGGACCCCCTATCATTCTTAATCCCTTTTCAGGAAATTTTTTGCTTTAGAAGCTGAATGTTTACCAATTTTAGCCTACTCAACCTGCCAAACATTGTCCAAAATTTCAGTTCTCAAGCCCCCTACTTTTAGAGACAAATCAGTTCACAAAACCCCCCAAGTTTCGGAAGGTCTTCAAGGTTGAAACTAAAGTAGAGAGGGATGAAGGCAATTTGAAACTTATTGAAGTGCAGGAAAAATAAAACGACCCGCAAAAAATGGCAACATGAAGAAAAGAGGCACTTTTTTAATAGCGAACCCCAATTTTCAAACATTTTGAGATTTTACACGGTTGCATTTGTAACTGGCTAGCAAACTAATACATGTGAATTGTGAATAGTTAAGCTTCCGAAATGTTCCCTATCTGGCGCGAACGAAGGCATTTTGTAATTTCAATAATTAATATCGGAGATCTCCGATAATATATTAACAGTGGACAATAAACTATGGTTCATAACCAGCTGTGGAAATTACGATTTCCAATTTAGACAAGTTATTACTATTAGACGAAATGACCTTGGAACGAAGTGATGATAGACCTTCATAAATTAACGTATTTCAAAGGGTTTTTTTTTTTTTCGGATCAGCATTCACGTTACGTGATAGGTCTAAAATTCACCAAAAATTTAAGAAAAAGTTGTATTTTCTAAATTGAAAGCTTATCTACGCATTTAAGGAATCCATATGCACACCAAACAAAAACATCTGTCCCATGGGAGTCTTGTACTTGTATTCAACCCCCGGCGTTTCCGTAAACTGACCCATCTTACCACTTCTTTCGGACACACGTATCAACTTTTTAGGAAACCTTAACGGAATAAACAGGTGTTTTATTCCGTGAAGTGTTTTCCGAATTCAAATTATGAACAAAAAAAATGTGTCAGGTGGGTCAGGGTACGGAGCATTTAACAGAAGTTGGTGGTTTGAGATCGAATAAAGATTTAATTATTGTTGAAAATGCCTAATTATGAACACCTTGAACATTAACTGTTACGGAGTACGGGTGCAGGTCCGTAGGCTATACGGGGTACGGGGAAATGGGGTTCACGCACACATTTATCCGAATGTGGTTTTGTTATCCTAAGAATCGCTATTTCGAAGTTCCTTTATATATCCTAAATTTTCGGTATTACGAGGGTTCGTTTATGCGAAGGTTCATTTTGCCTAAGGTTTTTTAATCCGAAGGCGTACGCGTGTTAAATCAAGGTTCGTTTTTTCCGAAAAGAAGTAAGGTTTCGTTTATCAAAAAATTAAATAAGATTCCTATTTATCTTAAATTACATTTTGGATCAAGAACCCTTCTGTCATTTTTTGGATCTGTACTTGGATAAATGAACCTTTGGAATAACACAGTTCGGATAAAACGAGCAGTCGAATAAAAAAACGGTATAACTAACCAATTCAGATTAGTGAACCTTTAGACTAACGCCTACGTAGTTAATATAGGAGATAAACTTGTTTAGGGTAGCTTACTGTGCTACTGCTCTGTTTTTAGTGTGTCAAATGTTAGCTTCGCGAGAATACTGTTAAGGGTGCTTTCTGTTTATACTTGGTCACGAAGGATACCCCCTTATCAATGATAAGTTCCCCTGGGAATTTAGATTTTGGTATCAGTATGAAGTTCTATTTGCTCATCAGGGCCCTGAAATGTTTCCTTTTGAGCTATAAAATAAAACATTTTCGTAGCTGTTATGGACAAAAGCCATCTCCAAATGTGGTCGACCAATCATAATATTAAATATTAAAAATAATAATATTTAATTAATAATAATAATAAAATAATATTAATAAAATAATAATATCCTCATCATCGTCGTTAATCGTCATGACGTTATCGTTATAATCGCCAGTCATAATCGTCGTCATTGTCAACGTTAATTGTCGTTATATAGTCATCGCATTGTCATTGTCGTCAACATCTTCGGTCTTTTGTATTTTTCCTTTCCACATTTTCCCATGACTATCACCTGCTGAAACGGCCGTTATATAGCAATCACCATGCGCCGCCCCTGAACTTTGAACACATGGGCACGACTTTACGGTTACTGCGACAGTGTACAATAAAACAAAATAACAACACAAAATAATTATCAAAGATTCGAAGAATACAACATAACTAACACTTTATAATGTTCCACAAAAAAAAACCGGACGTACAGCTCTTTTTTCTGAAGTGTCCGAAAACTGGCAAGTGCTGTCCGAAACTGGCAAAGGGCGTCCGAAACTGGGCACAGTGCTTCTATTCATTGTTCGCCGATTGGTGATCATGCAACTCGTATTGCCAACAACCATTTCATGCCACAGTAAAGTTGGCAGGTCATTACAATTACAGGATGGTATTTGGTGGGTAAATATTGTATTATTTTTTTAATTAAATATTTAGCGAAGTCCTTAAGTGTCCCATAATTGGTAGGACTGACACTACCATGCTCTGAGAGTTGACGTGCGTCAACACTGAGTGAATGCCGATGGCTCGTCGAGTAGGTCAGCCTCCCATTGGTTAATCGTGCATGAGGCTCTATAGTTGAAAACACCTGGAATGCTTTAATGATGGAATGTAAGAAATGTTTAAAAATCCACAATATGTGGGTGATCATAGACTCTAGCAATTATGTTAATAACCAATACCACCCAGCTGAAAATCTGTGTAAAATGTCATTTTTTGGCTGTAACTTTAAACCATCATTTGTACCAAAATCCGTTTTTGACCAGTATCAACTCAGGATGATCTAAACACACTATTCCAGTGGCAGGAGGTTTGGCAAATGCAATTCAATGCAAAGAAGTGCTTTGGCATGCGTTTAACACACTCACGCAAACCTAAAGACTGCCGAATCTACACTGGGGCAATCCATCACTGGAATCAACATCTTGCCACTCTTATCTTGGAGTTGACATACCAACCAGCTTAACCTGGAATAAAAAAACCATCATTCGCATAACATCATCAGCAAATAGATCACTCACTTGGATTTTTAAAAAAAAGGAATCTTCTAACTCATGCACAAAACCCATCAAACAGAAACCCTATCTCTCACTAGTCCGCCCACTCTTAGAATATTCATGGGATCCCCATACTCAGGACCTTACCAACAAAATAGAAAATATTCAGCGGAGAGCTGCTAGGTTTGTCGTCAATGACTATTCCCGTACCAGCAGTGTTTCAAACATTATTAAGAACCTTGAATGGTCCAGCCTTAAGAACAGGAGAACTGTGAGTAGATTGGCAATATTGCACAAAGCAAGAATGGGCCTTCTTGCCCTGCCAGTGGGTGACCTCCTACAGCCGGTCCGGCGTCCGTCACGGCACCAGCATTCAAATTGTAATCAGATCATCGGCACAAATAAAGACTGCTACAAATACAGTTTCTTTCCAAAGACAATAATAGACTGGAACTCATTACCATATCACATTACGACCATTGAAAACCCGCAACTCTTTAAAGAACAAGCAGCGAAATACATCAACAATATCATCTAAACAGCTTCATGTGCACACCACTTCCTGCATGTGTGACTCCACCAGGGGTGTTATGCAGTATTTTTCCAGATCCAGATCCAGAAAACTTGAGCTTCACTGAGAATTTTTACTGATAGTCCCAATTAGGTTTAAAGCGGCACTGGTGCATTTGCACAAAATATGAAATTTCTTCAATTTGCTCTCAAATGATACTCTAGGCCATTGGAAGAATAGAGATACATTTTACACATAAAAATAACATACTCAAAAACAGATAGGGACATTAATAAGAGGTTAAAGACATCCAGGTAATTTGTAGACTAACTTTTAAGTTTTCCATAACTTTAATCAACAAATGTCTGTATATTACATGAATATCATAGGCTCGTACTCATTGATATTAAAACCACAAAGGTCCTAGACCGGTCAAACAAGGTGCATACCTTGGGAAACATGGGCATACGGCATGCATTTTCTTATGTTACATGCCTTTCCGTCGTCTGAATTAATGTCGCCAGCGACATTAATTATAAAATTGTTCCGTTTACCCATAAGGACACTGATTGGTCTTAATCATTTCAGGTGAGGGTTAATGTATATAAAAGCTTTACAACCATGCAAAAATAACAATTTTGAAAAATATTGAGGGCGCACTATTTTTCAAATGTGCCAATGTCACTTTAATGATAGGATTAGAGTTTAATATATTTTCATCATTGTACCTCTATATTTTTTAATTTCTCTAAAAAGTACTGTTATTTTCATGGAATCGGAAACAGAGATATTACATGTTGATTATTTGGGGCGAAGTGTAAGATTTTTGGAAAGGAAACATTGATTTGTTATGAAATCATCATGCCATATAATTTCGTAGTACTTTGGATACATGTTGATCATCTGATAACTAAAAGAATATGATAAGAACATAGCTTCTTAAATAAAACTAGATGTTATCAACTGTCTTTCTAATTATTTCTTTGTGTTTCTTGATACAGGAAATCAAACGGCAAGAGAGGTTGTATGAAAGTATGATGTGTGACATATCCCACAAGTTCTTCTTGGCCAACAACCAACATGGCATACTCATGTCTGTAGAAAACCTACGTGGATTGCAGAACTTAGTCGGCAGCCCAGATACCATTGTAAGCATGATTATCTATCTCAGTCACATCCTTGCCCCTTCCAGATTCACCACAATGCATGG
>JAMKCH010041253.1:0-12944 GCA_023653785.1 Ophioderma brevispina
AAAGTTGACAATTTTTAATGCCATTCCTCTTCAGTGTTTCGGCCGCGGGCCCCATATTTTTTTTCTTGGTCTTCACTGATATCCCCTTTTTTTGGGATCTCACCTCACGCAATAACACACTCACTGTTTCTGTGTCCTGCCTTTCATCGGCTGACATACCCCCATGTTTTAATTTGTGGCCACACACACCCCCGTCACTTTTATATTCGAAGCCCGGGCCCCGGATAAAAATTTTATCTTCAAAAAGGAAATATTTTGAAAAAGTTTTATATTCACTCCCTGTGAAAATAATTGTCCGAGGAACGGCCAAAACAGAAGGGAAAGGTGTTAATTTTAAGTTATTTTATGGACTTCATTGTTTTTTTGTTGGTGTGCGCCTGGGAGACGGGCTATTGGGTTTCAAAATATTCTGGTAACAAGGACAACACACGGGTCGCGGTTTGTGAGGAAAAGCGTTATATTTCACTAACCACATGTAATCATAGCTAATAACAGGAGAAAAGCATAATTATAATACAATACTCACTAACGAGGGAAACATCCAAAGCGACGAACTTTAACGGACGTGACGCGGCGCGACGTGACGTGACGTGACGCGTATATTAGATTACAAGCCCCAAGGACGGTAGGTGGGAGGACAATCTAGATTCGTGCAAAGCGCATACAGTAAACTGAAACCTTATCTTGGTGGCAATGCAGGTGCAGGTGATTGGTAGTTTGCTTAATTTCTTGTGATTACTACAGTTCATTAAGTATACAAATGCCAGAAAAATCGATGACCGCGGGACATAACATTATTAATTTAATAATCGCAAGGGAAACTTTCTGTGGATGAGACGCGACCCCCACCAGGGTGCACGTTCCTTGGCGCCAGCATGACGAGTGGAACTCGATCGATATGCACTGAGAACAATGTCAGAAATGGATTAAATTTAGTTCTTATCCCCAATACCTTGTCCAAAACTAAGTGTGCCAATGTCGAAATCCCTACGGCCTCAAACACTGCACTGATTTTGATTGCAAGGTTAATTAGCTACTTTTCTTTAGGAGGTGTCCTTTTGTCTCACTATCGTATAGTTTACTTGTATCTAAGTTCAGCGTTTCCAGATCGGTTACATACGTCGTTCTCGTAATACAAAAATTAATTCCAACGCTTTCTGGCCCGGCCTTTTTTCGGTGAATAAAACAACATAATACATGTTTGCAAAACCTTGCATGGGGGGGGGGGGGGGGGTTGCTCTATTCTGGCAATAGTGATAATTACAAACTTCGTAGAATATCTTTTTGTGATGCGAAACGGGCAGTGCCGATCACAATCAATATTCAAATTCTCAATTTCAGTAATATGCCATCTCTATTTTAATCAATAGGAGCAAACCAAGGGCTCATTAAAGCTAAACCACATCATATATTTTCGTATCTATCAAGTTAGTCGTTCAATCCTCTGCAAACAATCCAAATCTTATTTTTTAAAGTTCTTGTACAAATTGTAATTTCCTTTCAAGGGTAATCATTACTACTCCGTAAAGCAAATCACTTGATTCTTTCAAAGTAACCCATTATCCTTCCAAGTCATTCACCATTATGCTTTACCGCATTGCCGATCTACTATCATAGCAGTAGTACTGATACGCAAGCGTCACGTTTGAGCACCCCGAGTATTAAGCTCTCTGAGTCTCCCCTAAAGCCGAGGTTTTTGCGGTAGCATTTAGACTGATGATGCAACTAAGCGATCAAATGCGCAAGTGCGAAGACCGCGTCCGCCAATGAATTCGCTACATCAAATGGTTCGTGGTGCACTCTTGCTTTCTTATCTATTTCATGACCCCATATACGAACAAAATGGCGGATTAGAGAGAAGTGAATACATATTCGTGTCACTTTGGTTCTGTCCAAATCAACCCCACCGCAGATATTAAAAATAAAAAGTATTAAAAATCAAATAACATGACTGGTACATTCAGATTTCTGTCCTGGTTGTATACACAAGACAAACGTTTCTGTCAGATTGCCAACAACCATGACAACTTTAATGCAATAGCATACGCCATCCACTCTCAAACTGAACCTACTCTGGAAGATAACCCGTTGCCATGTTGTATAAATAGCAATGCCATGTCACAATGCAATGCCCACATTCCCCACAGATTTAATACTCCTACTGCTTTAAGGTCCAACAGGTCGACTTCAATTCGAAAATTCATCTCACATTGTCTCACCCAATTGTCATTTATTGCCGATTACCTGTTACAAGATATGCACATATATCATTATGATGAACAAACGAAGCCCAACGCCATATCGTACACTATAAATATTGTTTTTTCCTTTCATCATGACAGTTTCAGCGGATTTCAGGCATTCAAGTATTTACAATCCTCATCAAACAGTGTCCCCATATTAATTGATCTCTTGTGTACACTATCTGCAATGAGAGATTATACTCATTGAATCATGAAACACCTATAAAGTCGAACATTTCGTCGTATTTTAGTACCGTGATCTGATCCATCCGTATACTACACCAATGTCGTGAATGGTGAGCAATTGGAGTTATTAGAATTATGATGGCAACCAAAACAAATGGCTTACGATGCCGAAATCGCTATTTTTTCAGCAAACCTATTGTCACAAAGTTATAGACCCTTCAAAGAACCTTCTATCTTTGTTTTATAGTTCATATTTAAGTATCTGATTAACGTACAAATAGTTAAGGTTCGTGTTGCTGATGAGGTAGTTCTGCAACCCAATGGTCTCATTGTAAATGGGCCTACCCCGGTACTCGTTTATGTATTTTCAAATCCGTTGTGTTGTGTCCTTCAAACTAGTCGCCCTTTTACGATGCCCATCATGGAAAATCCCCATTCCATTTCTGTTGATTCGTTATTGCTTTAAACTTTGCCTTGACCGATGGGCTTCGTGTAATCAATGTTTTTCAAATTAGCGTATTTTTGAATTCACCACTTGTTGAGATTGATTCCTTTCTTGTTATATTTTTATCTTCTATCTATGAAACTTTAGTTCAAGCTTAATCTGCATTGGACGTATAAAGAAGCCAGCCATTGTCTTACTGAGAACTTTCCATTTAGATTTAATTAACTGCCTTATAATTGCATGTATCCTCTTCATATAAGTTGATTTCGCATTGAAAACATACCCCATACCTGCAACGCATTCGATGTCTCGGGCACAGTTCCATAATTCCCCAATGAATTAAAAGTGTCATCAAAAACCATACCCTGAGAGGACTGAATAATCTCCCAGTAAGATTACAGCTAATACATTTGCAGGAAGGTGTTCATTGAAGGAGCGCGATTTTTAAATAGTCGTCCTGGCTCAGACTAGATGGTTTAATTGATTAACCATAACAGGTTTCCGTGTTTTGATGAAACCACTCTTATGTGGTCCCAAAATTATTGTATAGTGTAATATTGTATTATATTGTTCGTATTTATGGATTCTTCCCTTTAAACATGTTATTTTTTTTAAAATAATTTGAACTTCTTTAAAATTCTAAATGATAAACAATTAGGTTGTAGATGCCAACCATTCAACGGGAGGTCTGATTACCGAATGGGTCTCGCACCATGGTCCCAGGTTCGACCTCGGGTCGACCTGCGATTTCATGTGCGTTTGGTTCCAGTCCATACGACTGCTGTGTGAAAATAATGACACAATAATTTTCCCTAGATCTTATCTAACGTTGTTCGACATTCGACAATAACTATTGTTATAATAAACTAGAACTTGTGGTATGACCGTGTTGTACTGAAGTGGTTTGAAAATTATCTGCAAAAAACAGGCTGTAGTGTGTGTTAGAGTATAGTCCCTGTAACTCTCACCTTGACTATAAAGATTTAGGATTCTCCAACAGTATCCCATTTTTTTGCCCATTGTATGTTATATTGTAAAAAAATTTGTATTGTAGATTAATCTGGCACTGGCATACGCATAGCAGACATTGTCTAGTTAGAATATTAAATGTATTTAGTGGTATTTGTTCAACTTGATGGTTTTACAAGGTGTTGGGGCCTCTTGGTCCCGCCCTTTAACTTATAGATGACTGTAATGCGTGTACTGGTGTAGATTCAAAATAGGATTTGGATTTGAAAATTTTGAGTAGATTTTGCCACGATGTGAAGAGGAAATCATACATAAAAATAAACTTTAGCTGTCCATTATACTTTGCTCGGCGTATGAACCGGTTTTTTTTTAGATGATGACCGCTTTCTTTATATATACTTCTGCTCATATCCCAGCTTCTAGTTCTCCAAACTTAAGAATGGAAAACGATTTTTTTTATTTGATCAAAATTAAAAATAAAACATTTTAAAGGTGGGTGACCTGCATCAGCCTCCTCGTCCCTCTTTTTTTATGTTAAAACGCCAATGTGCCACAATATGTTGCTCGGCCACACATTTCCATGCTCTGGAATACACAGTGGTGCTCCTACAATCCAAATAAAAGGACAGCGTGTTTTGGCTATGCTTCCCGCATTGACAAAATACGACCCATGATCGGTCACCCCCTTAAATGTTCTGGGGTAGTCATAAATACACTCCCGAAAGATGTACTGCAAAATCCTTCAGACTCAACCATAACTCACAACAGAATATACTATCTCTTACAAAACCTAGGTCAGAATTCCTGTTTCACACGGAATGTTTGGATTGATGTAACAGAGCCTCTAAAGCTCTTTCAAAAATTAGATAGGTTGGTTTGTCTCAACTAATAAACATGTTCACACTTGAAGTACATAATTGACCAAAGGCGTTTTCATAAAGAATCATTAATGCGGTTTGCTTCAGCTAATCTTTACACGTATATTTTAAACGTGTATTTCTGCTTGATGTTGATAACATTTGCCGAGACGCACTTTATTTCAATGAAAAGTATCTGTATTGAGTACATTTCTACAGAGATTAAAATACTCCTTAAGTTATTGGCAAGCGTGGATCGACTGCACACAAATGCTAGCTTGCATTGAGCGTAAACTTAATGAAATAACCTCAAAGTGCAGTCATCTTACCTTATACAGCCACATCTCCGCTGCTGAACTACGTCTAACCTATGTTCATCATGACACGACCACGTCATATACCTTTTTGTGATCCAGGAAACACTGTCCGATTTTCAAATGTATTTGCTTCATTTCTTCTTCTATCCTACTTCCAGATGTTACAGTCGGTCAATCTTTCTTGTACGTCAAAATGCTTCAAATACTTCCCAAACTACGTGTTGTTTTTTCATAAATAAACATACGTTGATGTATATTCCAATAATGTTGATACATAACTACCAATGCATACAACCTACACTTAATTATCAAACAGCTGCTTCACATCCCGGGTGGAACAACCAGTTTATCCTGCTGATTGATATCCTAAAGAAGAAGACATATCTGTTCTACCGGCAAGGAGGGATTGGAAGATGGTAGAAAATGTTTGACACGGTTATGCATTATGCGCCGTCAAAAATACCGACCTATATTATTGAGTGTCGGGTTGGCATGGCGAAAGTATACATATTCAAGAGTCATTTCATCTTGGAAGGCGGCGAAAACAAATGAAACGAAATCAAACTATAAAGCATGTCTTGTTAAAGATGGCGATAATGATAATCTTTGAATTAAGGTGAAGTGCGTCAGGCTGGTATGATGGTTAGCAAGTAGTAGATAAAACCTTCGATGATTTTTAAAAGCCGCATACTTGTCAAGTTGAAGTGATTTCGACCAAAGGTGTGTTTAGGGTGTTTCAGTAAGGTGACAAACAACTCAAAACAAAATGGTCCGCTTTATCACAAATCGGGGTCCCCGCTCACATGTTGGTCAATACATGAATGTTGATGATCAAGCCAAATGTATTCGTCCATATGTCAGGCTCACAAGATCTTTTATAATAATATTTACATGACAATTTCATTAGGCATGTATAATACAAGAAGTAGCTCATTCAATTTTAGGCTCCCCAAAATAATTTTAAAAAATCTGCCTCTTCCACATTTTTCAACCTGTGCAATACATGATTGAATTCACATCCACAGGAAATCAAACATCTTGAACAATACAAAAGTACAATCAAGGTTCATTTGACAAACTGTGCCTTACAAATGAAATATTCTATTAACTTGTCTTTCTACTTGAGCAATTTCTTGGGCTTAGTTCCCCAATTATGCTTTTTTTTTAAAGTTATGTGTCTTTAGTCTTTACCATTTGAATTTCTGCAATACTTCAATGGAAATAAGTTGTTCTTACGACTTTCCTGGGTAATCCTGGTTTTAGCAACGGGGCGAGGTACTGGGGTCGGTAAAAAACCATACGATATGTCATCATAGCTAAACCTGGCCGTATGGTTGTAGAGTTCATAAAAACACGTGATGATAAAATTAAAAAATCGTGTAAATTTGCCTATGACGCCAGTTTTCAAAATGGCCGCTAAGTCAAAGGCAAAATCTCCCGGAGGAGACATTTTGGTGTAAATATGTTTTTCTTGGTCAAGAGGTTTAATAAAACTGTTCCCAAAAGTTTGCATGTTCCGCCATTTTCCAAGATGGCTAACATCTTATTGACAGAACCTTACATCTCATATTAAAAAGCCGTTTTAATATGGCTTAAAAGCCTTTTTTAAAATGCTTTTGAGGAGGAATTACTATGGCTAATGTGTTGTATTAATTATTAATATAGCTATCTTTCTATACACTTATATTATATATCCCTAACGTCCCTAGAGAAAAATCTGATGATCACCGCAAAAAGGGAGGTAGCGTTATTTTTTCTTGTTAGATCTAGGGGCAATTTCCCCTAAAACAAGGCAGAGATCCGCTCCGTACTTTTTTCAAAGGTGCATTTAAATTTTCACAAAATTTGAGTTTGGGGTTTGTTTTTGTATTTTTAACAATAAATAACTAATAATTAATAAAAAATAAGAAAAATAAGAAATAAAACAAATAAAAATAAAATCAAATAAAATAATACAAATCAAAACAAAACTCGGCCCGCGTTGCAAACTCGTGTCGCGTTTCAAACCGCCTCGTTTTGGCAAACTCGGCTCGTGTTACAAACTCGCCTCGTGCCTCCGTTGTGCACGATTGGTTGTCCTAACTCGACGCGGTTGTGTCAAACTCAAAGTTTTATGTCCGTTCTAAGCGTGGCCGTTAAATGAGTACGGATACAATAATTTATGCATATTGATTTCCATGTAATTATTGAGCTCACGCCAACGTTTTTCAATCCAATTCAACACCCCTAAATCACTAAATATACCAACCCCAATTCATTTTGGATAAAATATTGAAATCTACTACATATTTACTTATAAGCAATGTAAAACTTTTAGTTTAATTTGCATGAAATGCACACACAGGTGGTTTAAACCTTAAATCTTTATCATAAGACTATATAATCTGATATTCTTAGCTTGGCAGGTTTAGCAATCAGTTTCAATTTTCCGATGTTTTAGTCCGAGGACAATTAAAAACTATGACAGGATCACACAAAATAACTGTAACAGAAGCAAGTTTTTCCTATAATTTCTGAAATTATTCTGAAATCAACACACTATATTTTTTAACTGTGTCCCAATATTTTTTTCCGTTTCCTAAAGATTAGAGAAGGTATTTTGCTCTATCATGCTGATAAACGTTCAATTGCAACGCATCCTCGGGTAAAATTTCAGGGTGTTCAATTCTTTTCAAATTGTAAAATTATTCATATATCTTTGGGTTGTATACTAGACGAGGTAGTGGAAATTGAATGCTTAAACCACCACTATTGCAATAAAGCTTAATTTTGTGTCAATCTCCTATAAAACTGGTCAGATATGACAATTAAAAGTTACAACTGGAAAAGGTATAAAACATTCAAAAACGGGTGAATTTGTACAGGTGGTCAAAAGTATTCTATTAGTAATTGTATCATTTTTGACAAAAAAAGCAAAAAATAAAAAAAATACTGTATATTGCTCCGGACCAATAGTTTTAAAACGGGTCAATGTCTCTGAGGATAGCATTTTTAGGTGGTCCAAATTCTTTAATCTGATTGTACATCAGTGTCACTTCAAGGTTCTTTTAAGTGAACACCAATTATAAAATATGTAGACCTTCAACACGTTTTGATCAAGTGTACAATGGAAAGTAAAAATTTAGTAGGAAATGTAGACGTGGTTAAGTGGTTCCATGTGTAGCTCAAGAGTTACTAAATAGGTCTAAAGATCATATTCCCAATATGTTTCACATTTTAAACCAATTTAATACCAAAGAATGTGTTTAATTTACCATTTCCACAGGTTTCAGCTATCAGATGTCAAAAATCACAAACTACAGGGTTTTTCATATTTTTACGTTTTGATTTTTTTCTGGTAACCCTACCTCCTATTTAAATTTTCTGCAGATTATGAAAGGAGTGTACTCTTCATAATTTCCTTGCTGCGGTACATAGAAATACTTATAACTCCAAGATTGGCCATTTTTTCCCAAAAATGTGTTAAAATCATGTTTTGGAAAAAAAAGCCAATATCTTGAATTATGGTATTTCTATGTTACCCGCAGCAAGGGGAAATTATGAAAGAGTACACCTGATTTAATAATCTGCAGAAAAAAATGAAAACTAGGGAGTGGGTTCACCAGAAAAAATCCAAACGTTTAAAAATCTGAAAAAACCTGTAGTTTTGTTGATTTTTGATCTGAGAGCTGAAAAGCCTGTGGAATGTAAAATGAAGACACTTCTTTTGGTTTTAAAATTGTTAAGATGTGACAACTATTGGGTAAATATCTTTAGATCTAGTTAGTAACTCTTGAGCTACAAATGGGAACCACCATTTCAGCATTTGTAGCTTGAAATAATGCTCATATAATTCTTGCGAGAGAAATGGATACAACCTCATGTAAGAATGCATGACTTAGCTAGCATGAATCTTCTTTAAGAGGATCAAAGGAGTACAAGTATTGTACAGCTTTATTCCATAAAAGAGTCTTTAAACTCTAGTCAACTCATTGATTCTTACACCAAGACAAACCGAAAATGGGACAAATCACTGCACGCGCGCTAATATTTACTTGCGTCTAAGCACAAATTCAGCGCAAGTGTCCTTGATTCGTGATTCAAAGTGTAAAGCAAGAAACAATAAGCCAAATCATAATCACAATCAACTAAATATTGCGGGAAAGGTGGTTCTATTTTTAAAGATGATATCGTCGCCCACATCACATACTGACATTTTTTTACTTTTTGAGATATTTGCAATGTACTTAAAAATGTTATGGTCCATACATGAACAAGTTACAATCTGAAAGGTGACCTAATTAGTGAGATATTAATTGAGCATTTTGACAATAAGCTTAAAACTGCATATCGCGATTTAACATACTGTCGTATGTTTAATGTACACGTAATTTCATAGGCATATATTATCGTTGTTAGTAAAACAAGCTGTTTAGCTTTTCACATACAGATCATGTGAGTTCGTTATCTGCCTCGTGCGTGAAAATGACGCGTTTCACATAGAGATCATCTGAACGCATTGAAATCTAACGTGATATTGCGGCCGTTATGAAAAATCGACTTTTTTTTGCCTTTCATATACCGACTTTTTGTAATCTTATATCATGAATAATAATGCACTTTCAAAACTTAGCAAGTTTTAAAACCTAAACTTCAGAATTGTTTCTTATAATGCAAAATTAAAGTAATTGTAATGTTTATTCCATAGTAAACATGGAATCTCCCGGTAGAATTTCACTGGCGATTTTTCTCGAAAACGGCAATTCGTCAGATAGACAGTCATATGTTATTTGGGCGTCGATATAGTCGTGCAGTCTGTATTATTCCATGTTAGTAGGTACCGAGTGATGGAAAATGGCCTGTCACCAGGCTGTTCATAAGAATCTATTTTATGAACAAGAGAGTGGGGGCATGAGAGTCTCTTCTTATGGTACATTTAAATCATCATCCGAAATTGGTTATTGGATTTATTTCTTCTAACATAATTTATTTTGTCTTTGGGAAAAGAAATTTGGACTTTAGCGGCTTTAGGATATTTTTAAATACGGTCAAAACTTCATATATTTTTTTAAACAAGTTATCGTATGCTTGCGTAGAGGCCGTTGCCAGTGAGGGGGGACAACCGCCCCCCCCCCCAAAAAACAAAATCCTATCCCCGAGTATATTTTTCCATTTTTGTAATCCGCACACCACCAATTTTGAAAAATCCCCCTCCCCGTAATAAATCCTGACTAGGCCTGGGCCTGTTGGCTAAACCCATACGTTACTCACGTCTCAAGGCCTTTAGTATATACTAACTCTTTGTATGCTCTTTTAATACTACTTGCCCGTGGTCCACATATACCGTGTACGAAAGACATACCCCCCTGGCGATGCCGACAATTCATTACTGGAGGCGAGATGTGTGTCGCCACCAACAAACAATGCAAGATGATGGCTTACATGTCCTTAGACGTATCTCGGCTTTTACAGCATCAATTTTGATAGAATTTTCGTAATTTTACAGCAGTTTTCCAGAGTAATGTGAAATTTGAAGTCCTGGAGCTCCTTTAAACATGGCGCCGTGTGGTCGGAAAAGGGTCGAAAGGAATCCACTAGGCAGAAAGAGAGCTTTGTGTGAAGCTAACGAGGAAAACTCTCAAATGAGGCTGCAGGCTTTTTTGGGATGCACAAAAAAATTGTAAATATGGTGGATGACCTTATTGCACAACACGCGAACAACTTGAACGACGTGTGCAACAATGCTAGAAAAATATTTTTCATCCACGTTGAGGCGCTTGTCGAAACTAGTGGTCAAAGACTTGTAGATATTTTTTAATATATGCGACAACAATTTCATATTAAAAAAACCCGAAAAGTAAAGAATTTGAAGTTTTTATGATTTCTATCACCCGTTTTAACTTGTAAAATATAGGGGGTATTTACTTTCTGTACCTGTATATATACACGTATGAATTTCGCGAACGGACCCTGGACCGCCGAGTGCGTTCATGCCCGACTACATCGAGTTTGAACCTTTGGTAGTTAGTATGGACCCTCTACATCAATGCAAGGTAATAGTGGTCGCAACTCTCAAATTAATGATGTCACTTTTCAATAGGGGCCAATTTAAAGTTACACAAGGTCAAACTTTTTAAACTACTCCAAAAATGTTCCAAACACGTAAAAATTACTAAACGGTAAAAAGGTCAAACTCATTTGACATGGGTCCAACATTGAAGTTCCGTGGATTATATTTTTAAATACTTGCAAATTATTGCCTGAGGACTGAGGACTCCCAAAAAGTATAGTTTTGATTATATTAAAGTTTACTTACCGAGATAAAGGTGAAAAGGTCAATGCCAATTTGATTATGTTGGCCCCATGACCTATTTTGTCACATTACATATAACTATGCTTTGCAGATGCTACATACTATTCCGTTATTCTGACACACTGATTTAGCATGAACAATTTGTTCTCATATTTTACCAAAATTGGAGCAACTTCTGATTTTGACCCCTGTACAAAATGAAATTGACCCTTTTGTTGCACTTTTTGGCAATTTTACACCAATAACTCCTAAACCAACATGCGTCATATGGACAAACTATAATTTTTTAATCCTTATGACTAGACGGAACATATGGCACAATTTCAACATAATGGAGTAATTTAAAGGTGTGTTGTTAACCACAATAAATTTGCACCACTAAACTATCGTGCATATGATTATAGAGGGTCACTACTAACTTCCAAAGGTGTCAAAAGCTTAGATGTAGTGGGGCGTATCTGAACTATTGATGTTTGACCCAGTTCCTAACTCCCGCTCTATTAGTTTCTTGAATATACATTCGGCAGTCAATGAATCTAATGAATGGACTTGACAGGGTCGAATTCAAAAGACAAAATACCTCGGAGAGATATCATGCAAAGCGAACCAAAGGGAATTGTGCCTAATCCCAGTGGATGTCCGACATGAACAGTCTTATGGCCTAAGTAAGTGGGGGACTGTAGTGCCACAGATCACATGTGAGTGTGCAAAATGTGGATAAAACTGTGAATTTTGGTACACAAGTTTTTTTTTTAATTTCGACATTTTGATAATCCATAAAATTATGGAAGCACTTGTCACATCCCTTTCATGGCCTCCAGCTTGGAGTTCAAGGTTACACAGGGGTAAAAAAATAAAATGTTCCGAATTGTGTTGAAAAGCACACCATGTTTGTCTGGTTACAAGTATTCCAAAAAGGTATATTTTGTACTACCTGTGCTTATAGTTTTGGAATTATGGGGTTAAAAACTTGTAAAAATGGTTAAAAAATCAATTTAGGTTTGTACAGGGGTTCAAAATTAAAAGTTGCTCCAATTTCTGTAAAACTTGGTTCAAGTTGTTGTTCAGCCATAGAATGAAATATAGGAAAGAGGTTTGACGATCTTAAGTGCTGACGAACTAAAGTCAACCAGATATTGGCAAGCATTGGATTCAATTGACCTGTGACATATTTTGTGGGATAACGTGAAAACTAAGTAGAACAGATAAGGCAAACTATTCGTCATTTCAATCACCTAGAAGCTAGGGGAAACAATTTGCACCACATATTACCTGATTCAAAGCAACTTTTAACTTTTGACCCATGTACACACAAAATGGACTTTGTCACCATTTTTACAGTTTTTTTTAGACCAAGTTAACTCCGAAACTATAAGCATTAGATAGTGTAAACTATACCTTGTTTGGAATCCTTGTAAAACCGGACAGAACATGATGGTGACTTTTCAATATAATCGGAACATTTTAAAATTTTGACCCCTGTATAACCTTGTAACTCAACAGGGGGGTCCATTAAGGGGGGGGTTGGTAAGTGCTTCCATCAATTTTATGGATTTATATCAATGCCTAAAGTACTTGTGTGCAAGAATTCACAATTTTATCCAGCAAGCCTGCACACTCTTTCACTACAGTCCC
>JAMKCH010041254.1:0-12322 GCA_023653785.1 Ophioderma brevispina
ATAATACATTTGCAGCTTTTTTGCAATGACAAGAAAACAAAATGAACTTGGTACACATATCGTATTCCGAATAGAACTAAAGACCATTACTACAACCCCTCGTCGTTTTGGTCTTGTGTTTTGGTTTGGGCGTATTGTGACGCACTTAATTTTTGACATTAACCCAAGAATCACACAATTCAACACGGAAGCAAATCACTTCAATCCAGTAGCAAGAATTAAAATGTGTCTGATGGGTGGTTTGGAAGCTACCAGGGTTGTGTCCCAAGCAGATCATTCTTCATAATATGTTTAAGGCACATGGCGCTGTTCTTGACTTTTATAATCTTATTGGCGGAAAATTTTTGGTATTTATCAAAATGTTGCTATCGCGGGGGCAGGATGCATCAATCAGATGTGGCGATTCACAACTGCTGCGAATGAAGGAGACAGCGTTGGAAATGAGTGTTATCTACACTTATTACTCCTGCCTATGCAATATTGTTGAACTCAATGGTGCTGAGTGGCCCTACAATTGAGTTAAATTCCAGTAAATTCATGAAGTTGCTAATCCGAGTAATATGAATTGAAACGTACAATTAGGTAATCAATGGATCAGTATCGGTATAGACGGAAAATATCTAACATTACGCGTCAAGATGATGGGCATTTGAGTTCAAACGCCTTACAGTGCTCACAATACCGATTCCAAGAACCATTACTTTTACATCGTTAAACTTAATGTTTTGTGGCAACCAATTTGTTCTCCAGGAGAATTTTTTGTGTTGTACCGGCGGGGGGGCAATGGAATAACGTTTCCTTCATGTGTAGTTTTTTACATTGAGGCCTCCTTAAGTTCCCTAATCTTTTGCAATGACATACAAAGGAGGAGGAGTCATACCCATAACCACACCATTTTTGTTATGATGGGCGTTACAAATGATATTGATGTCATGCTTGAACATCTGGATCTGTTATAATGTTAGCACGTGTTTGCAGTAAAATACTTCTTCCAAGGGATCTCTCACTGTCAATCCGGGTCCGATTATTATGTAATAACAACATCCCCTCGTAACAAAAGTATCTCCCCTAAAACATTGGGTGGGTGTCGCGCCTGGAGAAGTTGCCGATTTTACATGCGCAATTGACTACAATCCAATCGCAACGAGAATGTGGTCCGTCCGACAGTTCTCACATGAGGTTTCATATTAGTGAAGTGGATGACACAAAGGTGCTTATGAATGTGCAAACAGAGGATAGTGGGACAATCACATGTCGCGTATCAACAGGCCTGCATCATATGAGAAGATTCAGCGACGTAATTGTCATACAACAAGGAACGACGTAGCAAAGACAGACAGATACCGAGGCAATCTCCCAAAACCAGCACCAAAAGTCAAGTCTATCGCTGATAACACTCATAGGTTTTCCATTAGTATGGTGATTTTGGTAAATCATTTCGTTGTTACTGCGGTATTTTACTTGTTGAAATCAGGTTTGTCGTCAGCGAGTTCATCAGACCAAGACCACAGTCACTTGTACGAAGAAATACGAACAATCAGGTCCAGCGCTATATACTGATTTAGCTCTGACTGATATCGGTAGAATCTATAGTCTATGCTATTTGACGCCACAGTAAGCTGAAGATCCATACTAAAAAGTTATCCCGTTCAACTACGCCGAGTGAAAAATGCACAAATTTAAAAAGGAAGTGAAGTGATCCTCAAGGCTTAGATGAAGAGACCACGCGCTGATCTCGCATTCTTGAACAAACGCGGTTATAACAATATCGCTCGTCTAAACTTGGGGAAAACACGTCGTTATAAAACAATGAACTTTACAGTTTTCCCAACTATGTGAGTAATAATAATAGGCAAATTATCATATTTATTGAAGAAAATGTTTATTGTTGAAAACGAGCTTGTTTTCCTTAACTTCTGGATAGTTTGAAGTAATGAAACACATTTTTTCTACGTCTAAAACTATATGTACCCTTAGTATTATATAATTTATGGAAAGACTAAAAATGGTTGCAGGAATAGGTCCTATCATAATGCTCAGTTAAATAAAAGTGCTGAAGACATAGTTTAGTAACTTAATTCCGTTTTGAACATACATGGCATTTCCAAGACCGTTTGGGTACTTTAAAGAAATTTAAACGACGTCATCATACGTATTGTAATCGCCTTACTACAACTACTACAACCACATCCACACCATGTGAAGTGTGTAACCCAAGTGATAAAACTTCGTTTGTTTTATTTTAGCAGTTCAAAGTCCTCTGACTTCATTTAGATATTTACGGAATAACACACGCACATGTGTTCACATGCACTTTATTCGGTGTCACTGGACTGGTGACACCGAATTCTCAGTATCTTTACGAACATAATAGCATACACGTGCGAAACAACACTTTACCAATAAAATTGTTGAATACATCAGGAATACCAAGCCCATCTTCGCGCCTGCCAAACAATGGATTGGCTACACAACAGTAATTGTATATTAGATGAGTGAAGCAAACGGCGGACATCTTGGTCTACCGAACACCATAGCATTCCAGACGGACACCATCTTTTAACGGAATATCACGATTCCCGTTTTAGGGACACGCCGTCCCATACGCGTGCATTTCAATACATTGGCGTGATTCTGTACTCTGTTATGTCCTTATCAACAATTCATAGTACCATGTGTAATGAAACGCAGCTCTTAACCCCTCCTGGGCTCTTAGTGGGGATTACCAATATGGCCGTCAATGGCTTAATGTACGGTGGGCCAGATTACCATCCATTGCATAGAGATCAGTGGGGCCGCTAAACACCACGCTGTTGAGTTTGTTGGTTATTTTTTTTTTTAGTGTTACTCATTTGACTTAGCTTAGAGATTAGGCTTCGCCTAAGTTAGGGTTGAATTGATGGTACTAATCAATTCAGGGATATCCTATAATGCTATATCATGCAATTCGGCCAATCAGTGATCCTCTAGGTTCTAAGACTTCATCGGATGACTCCTACGGCTACGGTGGTAATGCTTCGTATATAGCATCAAAATGGGGAATAGAGGTCTTTCACCTCACTCATGCAATCCCTATAACAAAAGGTGTTAGTTCCCGTAGTATTCGTCATTCAGACAATTTAATACCCGACCTCAATCCTTGTGCTATTCAAAGTGTGACTCATACTATCAAAAAGTCCTAATTTGGTAACATAATGTTAAAAATACGCATCACATATCATGCGGCTGATTTAAATTTACCGAATTTTGTTTGAATGAATCTATCACTCTATGTGTGAGAACTAGGTTAAGTGCCTTATTATAAATTTGGTGCGCAGCCATCTTACAACAAGAAGGGGTCGTGATATGATTGAACTTAGAGAGGATTGCGTCTGACTTATTTCTGAATCGTTTTTTCGCTATCTTTATTAATAGAACCCTCATCATGGAATCACCAGTTTCAAAGATTTCTGAAACGTTGCCATAAAGTTACCAAACCCGAAATAAAGAAAAATGCGAAAGGAAACAACTCCTTTTGTTTCTGTTCCACTGATAGTGAATGTGTTTGTATCATTAAGCTTTCGCTACTTTGTTTTAAGTGTTTAGAAATATTAGAAACAGAGTATGCAAATAGACACAAATATTGACTGTTCATGAAGGAGAGGTAAAATATACATACCTGAGGTTACTATAACCCTTGGACTATTTTTGCCGATACCGCAGTCGAATGGAAATAGTAGCCCAAGGTCTCCAGTCTCCGAGGGAGTATAATTTTGTACCTTGTCAAATTATAGACCACATTTTGAACGCATTTAAATGCAGGAACTAAGTTGAATATCTTTTTCGATGAATGCGGGGCACGGGGTGAGTCGGGATGCGATGAAATGCTGATGCAGGAAAATTGCTATAAAAAGTTTATGCCCGGCGTGACGTCATCGCATGACATTGTTCCACTTATTATCCACTGGCTACAAGCCATTGTGATTTTATGAGGTAGATTCCTTTTGTGTTATGTCCATATGTTCTTGTGTTTCTTTTGGTTAGGATTGCTGCTTACTGCGCTCATGTCGGTAATGTACGTGTTTCCTTTTGGTTAGGTTCCTGCTTACTGCCCTCATGTCCGTATGTCCGTGTTCCTTTTGGTTAAGTTGGCTGCTTACTGCTCCCATGTCCATCTGTCCGAGTGTCTTTTGGTTACGTTGGCTGCTTACTGCTCCCATGTCCATCTGTCCGAGTATCTTTTGGTTAGGTTGGTGCTTACGCTCTCATGTCCGTGTGGCCGTGTTCCTTTTGGTTAGGTTGGGGCTGCTACTACTCGCATGTCCGTATGTCTGGTTTTCTTGGTTAAGTTGGCCTTCTTACTGCTCTCATGTCCGCATGTTTGTGTCATTTTGGTAAGGTGGCTGCTTACTGCTCTGCTGCCTGTATGTCCGTGTTCCTTTTGGTTAAGGTGGCTGCTTCCTGCTCTCCTGTCTTTGTGTTCCGTTGGCCCTTTTGGTTTGGTTGGCTGCTTTCTGCTCTCATGTCCGCATGTCGGTGTTCCTTTAGGTAAGGTTGGCTGCTTCTGCTCTCATGTCCATATTTCCGTGTTCCTTTGTTAGGGTGGCTGCTTACTGTTCTCATGTCCGCAAGTTTGTGTTCCTTTTGGTTAAGGTTGGCTGCTTACTGCGCTCCTCATGTCCGTATGTCCGTGTTCCATTTGGTTAAGTTGGCTGCTTACTGCTCTCATGTCCGTATGTCCGTGTTCCTTTTGGTTAAGGTTGGCTGCTTACTGCTCTCATGTCCATATTCCGTGTTCTAATTGGTTAAGGTTGGCTGCTTACTTTCCCTCATGTCCGTATGTCCGTGTCCCTTTTGCTTTGGGTTGGCTGCTTACTACTCTCATATTCCGTATGTCCGTGTTCCCTTTTGTTTAAGGGTTGGCTCGCTACTGCTCTCATGTCCGTAGGTCGTGGTCCTTTTGGTTAGGTTGGCTTGCTGACTGCTCTCAATGTCCATATGTCCGTGTCATTTTGGTGAGGTTTGGCTGCTTACTGCTCTCTGCTGTATGTCCCGTTCCCCTTTTGGTTAGGTTGGCTGCTTACTGCTCTCATGCCGGAGTCCTTGTCGATCCTTTTGTTAGGTTTGGCTGCTTTACTGCTCTCATGTCCCTATGTCTCGTGTTTTGTTTGTTAAGTTGCTCCTGACGGCTCTCATGTCCGTATGTCCGTTTTTCCCTTTTGGCTTAGGTGGCTCATTACGGCTCTCATGTCACTGTCATGTCCGGGTGTCCGTGTTCCTTTCGCTGGCTGCCTTACTTCTCTCATGTCCCGTAATGCCTTTAATTAGAGGGCCATGGGTATACACGTGAACATTCACTACTGTGTCTCTACTTGTTTCTACATGACCTCTCCATTCACTACTAAGGCCACTATGATATTATGTGCCCGTGATTCAGTTCATGCCTTGCAGCAAACAGCCGTAGCAATGTCCATGACTTCAATAACCAATGCCAGGCGGCATGGAAAAGGCATGATCATGGGCATGAAATAATATCCTTCACTTGCCGCAAATTATACAAAGCAAAACATAACCGGGGATGATGAACATGCGCATGGACGACGGCATGGAAAGGTATAGCTAGAACATGAAACAATCATGAAAGTCCTTTTGTCTGCTTAGGCCCAATAGTAGCAAAGTAGCAAAAAATTAGTACTACCATGAAATTATTTTGCCTGGGGGTGACATGTATGTCTTATAACGTGTACCGTTTTAAGTGGACATGGGCTCCTGTCGTTTGTGGACATAGGGTAATGCATATCATAGAACCCTTTAATAAAACCAAAACATTTTATGTGAGTTTATTTTCAAAAATTTACACAAAATAGCGCTAATATTGTTTTACTAGTACATTGTGTCAAATAATTTCGAAGTAGACAGTATGGTGTGTGGGGGTGTGTGTGGAGGGGGTTCGATAACCCATTGTACTAATCTAAATAACGGGACATTGATTTGGTCAAAACAAATAAAAAACCCGAAATAAAACCAACCCCCCCCACAGAATGATAGTATGAAGTATAGAACGAAAACGTTGCCCACCCTATCCCAAACGATGGCAGTCATACTGCCAATTGTGAACTGTCAGTTGGAAACCCGGACCTCGGCAAGCCTATTTGAAATTAAATAACGTTGAAGCAAAAATGATTCTTCTCTGATCCGTTAGTTGTACTAAGTTTGAATTTGGAGTCGAGGCTAATATTAAGCAACACTGTTTTTCAAACATAGAGTTGATATTCTCCTTGAATTAAGAGTAAGATAGTTAGGTAGTGTAGGTCTACTTAAGAGTAACATCACACTTATATTACCAGAATATTCGACCAATAGCAAGAAATAGTTAATGGAAATAAGTTTAAATTGGAATGAAAATACAATGCAGCTTACATTCCAAAATGGCAGGGCTACAAGTACATGGTAATTGTACTCCAGCAGTAACATTTTGCTAATAGGAATCTGATGCACAGGATGGTACAGTGACTGCCAGTTTCCCTCCCACTATATCTATGAAGGCGACGCCCCCCCGTCGTCGTAACCTTCTAGTGCTTCCTAAGTAACAGGGTACCGACCAATGCAGTGACTTGTAAGTACGTCGGTGTTGAAGTGACTCCAAGATTGGATTAAGTTTCCCGCAAATAAGAGCCATTCCAGATTCAAGGTATAGCATAGCAATTACTTTATCTGGAAAATCAACTATCTCGTATTTGTTGGAGGTAACTGATATTCAACCTGTCGATGACGGTCTGTATGAGTTTCAGCTCCTTGAAAGTGCACATGTGAGCTCTCCTATTATCGCAACCTACAAAGGAACACTACGTGTGTTTTATCTTCCAAGTGGTCCATCGATATGTTCTCCTGGAGAAAAATATGTCGTAAATGGACATAATGCATCATTAACTTGTACTATGGAAATCGGAAATCCCCCCGCGAACTTACACTGGACGAGTAACGACTTAGATTTACTCGGGGAAGTAACTATTAAAAGTAAAAACATCTCTACCACTCTCATTATTTCGTCTTCTAGCATGTCTGGTTGGTACTTCACTTGTATTTCCACATTTAATAACACGATATTTCCTAACGAAGAATCTGGAAGTTGCCATTCCGGGCCTATAAACATAATAACAAACCCTCTGCTTTTAGTAAGTCCACAATCGTTGACAGCATCTCCGGGAGAAACTGTCACATTTACGTGCACGATTGCCGGATATGACCCGATAGCAACACGAAGGTGGTATTTTGAGCACATTCCAAGCAAAAGAGCAGTTTTGAATTTTGATGGCGATCAACAAATCGCAACAAATCGTAGATGTTCGGCCCGAAGATAGTGGGACAATAGTATGCCGTGTATCAACCGGCCCATCGACATATACAGAAGCTTCAGCTCAATTGATTGTTATATCTCCTACAACAGAAACGAATTCACGAATAACAACAGAACGACACCCAAAAGATCAGGATTTCATTGGTTGGATTGGCATTGCCGCTGGTGTTGCACTGGTGATATCCATTGTTATGATTGCAGGAATTGTGATTGGTGTGATCTCGAGAAGAAGACACCAACACACTTCAGCAGACATAGAACCGCAACTCGTGAGTTCTATCCAGGGTGACAACATTGAAGAACGTCGTCCTCATGCCTATACTGACGTGATTCAAACGGAGTCGTATTGTCCCCACATTGAACTACAGCCTCAAGGTAACGATGGTTTCTAATTATAAAGAAATAAACAGACACACGAGTCAGAAAATGAGTGAAAATGCATTTCATACATACTCATACTGCCGTGGACAATTGCTCATTCCTTATAAATACTGGATTTAACCATATAAAAGGGCCTTTAAGCAGAGAAACAATACTGATAACATTAAAAAAAATACAGTTTATTTTTTATTTCTCTTACTCTTAATATAGTTGAATATTTTACTGTTAATTAAAAGAGTTGAATAAAATTGATAGGTTGGTTAACATATCAATCTATAACATGTTGTTTAAACGAAATTGTTTAATTTTGGCAGATATATCCATATAAAAGGACCTTTAAGCAGAGAAACAATGCTGATAACATTAAAAAAATACAGTTTATTTTTTTGTTTCTCTTACTGTTAAAACAGTTGAATATCTCACTGTTAAAACAGTTGAATAAATTTGATAGGTTGGTTGAACATATCAATCTATAACATGTTGTTTAAACGATTTTTTAAAAATTTTGGCAGATATATCCATATAAAAGGACCTTTAAGCAGAGAAAAATACTGATAACATTAAAAAAATACAGTTAAATTTTTAGTTTCTCTTACTGTTAAAACACTTGAATATCTTACTGTTAAAAGAGTTGAATAAAATTGATAGGTTGGTTAACATATCAATCTATAACAAATTTTTTTGAACTAAATTGTTTAATTTTGCAAGCGTTCATACCAATTTACGGTTTTCAATAGCTGTTCGTGCACCGTCCATGTTGAATTCCTTTAGGTTATACACACTAGCTCACTTATACACGTAATCTACTGGCACCAATGTACAGATTTGAATAGTTCTTTAACATTTAAAACTCTCACAAAGAATTACAACAATATCACCCCAAGTACAAGCTAAAATCACCAAATACCAAATTTTAACATATGGTGACAATTTTTGGGTTAGAAATCATCAAACTCGCAGCACATCATCAACCGCAAGCACAAGATACTTATAGTAACTGGACTGGTATGTAAATCGATGGAATTGACTCGCGCGGAGTAATTGTCCAAACTGTTCAAATGCCACTAAGTTTGAGAAACATACCAGTCCTATCATGTTAACATGAACTTTCATTATTCTTAAGATTGTAGTGCATTATCAGACATTTTACGCAGCCAAGTTATGGTTATAACATATACAAATGGACCTGAAAAATGTCAGATATTAACTCTTTAACATAAAATACCTTTAAAAATCCATATTATTGACCGGTTGGCTATTGCTTCGGACCCTCCAAATGCCTGCTGTGCTGTAGATTAATTAGGTTTTATCCACGAATAGCTGTGTAAATCCAGGAATAAAAACATGTGTTTTTTAAACTGTAGAAATAAATACGCATTAAATCGTTAGGCCGCGTCCACATACGACATATTTTCAAAATACCCTTTTTTGAGAAACCGGCTTTGAATTTTGCGATTTTGAATTTACTCCATACTGTAATTAAATATATTATTTCAATTAAAAGCTAGTGGAAAATCGCCAAATAAGGTTCAAATATAATTTTCAAATCTATGTAACAAATCAACTTCAAAATTTAATTTAGATAATCACAAAAATACGTCACTAAGTGAAAACGGCAAAATAGCAAATTCAACGCACTTAATAGCAAATACGTCGCGGAATCTGTCTTATGCGACGCGTTTGCGCAAATAAGTACTTGTCCAACTGTGTTAAAAAACCAAATAGCTACTCTACAGAGAACTGAAACAAAAAACGTCGGCACAAATTTAATACTTCAACAGTAGATTTTTCGAACAAATACGTCCGTTATGTTATGCGTTAATTTACGTTTTGCAAATACGTCATATTAGTTAATTAATATTTTCAATTAAGCCACTTTGAGGTTTCGAGATTGCATCGCTTTGAAAGTGTACACCACAACCGTATCTCACATTTGATCCAAAAGTCCCAAAATGTCGAATACGTCACTATGTGACGCGCCGACAAAAATGTAGTACATAGCATTAAATTTTTCAAATAACAGTTCCGAATTTCCCTTTCTTCATTTAACTACATAGACTCCCCAGGATATTCTGATGAAGGGAGCCTTCTTTCAGACATCTTAACATACACGCACCAAGCTTAACACTTAAGTCCCGGGGGGGGGTCCATAGTACCCAACATTTTGATTTTTTTGCGATTTCTCGGTTACGCACTCAAATTTTCAGGAGTTTTTTTTGCTAATTGTCTTATTTACGGATGAATACTCTTCTCCTTGGGGATACTAAAAAAATTTCATCCGTCCACGGCTTCATTAGAATAATTAGGTTTGGTCCCTAGGAACCCCCTTCCCCCCTTGGGCACACGGAAGTGAAAATAAAGGATATTTTACTAATTAAAAAATTAAAGTAATTAAAGCTTGGGATTTTTTGCTTAGATATATCCCTTAGGAGGTAATTAATAATTATAATACTAAATCAATACTTTTATATGCTGATGCATCATTTTAATTTTGTCATGACTTGCTCTTTAACTGTGTGTCTACGGGAAAAATAAGGTATTTTGAAGTTTTGAGAAAAAATACAGGATGTATAAATTTGGCTATATTGTGCAATTATTATTTTATTGGTTATTCTAGAGTAGAATATAAATGAACTATTTTGTTCAAAACCTTATATTGATTTGCTGAGGATGAAATGTGCGAAGCACTCTTTTTCGGAGAGTGAAAATTCAATGGCATAGGTATAGGTCAAGTTCGGATTTCAATTTTATTGTGGGTATGTGGTTCTTACGTGACCCCCAATTACTTGTGTTAGTGTCATGATCAAACCCCATGGGAAAGTGGTTATCTGGGTTGGGTCCCTAGGAACCCCGCCCCCCCCCCACCCCGTTGGCACTAACGGAAGTTTTTTTTAGCTTGGGCACTTAAGGGTTAATTCTTAAATCTAGATATTAATTTTCGTTGGAAAAATGGCCTTTGGCAGCCCAGGAGTGGTAACCAGTATGTGCCCAGCTACAGAGTCAGCACTAACCGGGTGGAGGAAATCACATGGAATGGTTACTGGGTGAAGGCAACTTAAACCCAAGGCATTCGGCATGTGTCGTAATAACGGGGGCGGGGGGGGGGGGGGCAGGGGGCACAAGTTGCCCCTGGCCCCCCGCGACTTTGGCCGGGAAAAAATTGCAAAACTCATGCTAAATCAGCCCTCTTTTAGAGCCCTCGGACAAGGAAAAACTGCTTTTGACCCCCTGAGAGGGAAATTTGCCCAAGAATGGAACTTTGCCCCTCATGAACGGGTAGGCCCGATACCCACTGGCATTCCGGTGACAGTAAACATTCAAAACTAGGTTCTTTGGGTGAGAACTAGCCATATTACTCTGAAAGAGGTTATTTTGTTAACATTTGGTCTATTCTTCATTTGTCTTTGGGTGGACTTTGTCCAATTTTTAAAAAAAATGAGGTCTTTGTGTGATTCCCCCCCAAAAAAAAAATAGGGAGTCTTTGGGGGACAGTGGAAAACGTCAAAAACATGCCCACCTTTGGTGACGACGAGCTTTAAAGGTGCAACACGAGTTTTTTGAGGCAACCATTTTGTCATAATAATAATTTCTATAGACTAGACACTCAATCGATTTCTTGCCTTGATTTGGCTACGAATTCTTAAAAGAGATAAAACCATTTTATTCTGAATTTGCTTTTATTTTAAAAAAAATACGCTGACTTTCGTTAATTTGCTCCTATACGAAATAGAATTGCAAATTTTTTGTAACAAAGAAACATTTCCCAGCTTAATTATTTCAGCTGGGTTATTTTTTGATGGAAAGCTTTTACATCAGGGCAAAAATCAGTATTTTGATTTTTTTAATGACACCTGATTTGTGAAATCTCTCGTTGGCACCTTTAAACGGGGTCCTACCATCCCGTACATATTCAATCATCTCCAAAATGCTGAGTCCCCCCCCCACACACACACCCGATCGGTCCTGGGAAACAATCCAGCGTCTTTTTTTTCATGCGTATTTTGAGTCGTGATTGATATCCTACTCCACTCAAGCTCAGTGCTTGACCAAATAACTCCAATACACCAAGGCATTCCTTATGCACGTGCACTGATGTTGCATTCCATTTAATAGATGCACTAAACCATGCAGTTTAGCCGATTAGAATACCCGAATGTTTGAACGATTTTGGGGTTGCAATATACCAAATGCCATGTAAAATAACGGCAAATACTACCGGAGCTCACCTACCTTAAAATATACGTCCAAATGGCACATGTATGTACCGTTAAGATGATAAAAAACGCATTTTTATCAGTGCATAAAATGTTCATATCGATTCAACTCATATTTGAGGTTGAAAGGTAAAAAACTTCAGAAAATTAGAGATAATCATGTCATCACTGTGTGTTTCTAAACAGTAGTCCTATGTAAAAATGGCAATGAGTATGTTTCTTTCAACATTAAACTCTCACATAGGAAATACCACAATATCATACCAAATTTCAAAGCTAAAACCACCAAATCAACATAATGGTGACCTGATTTTTTTTTATGTATTTAGAAGGAGATGACTCACAGGGTGTCTCGACAGAAATTAACACCCGATCCTATAGCGACCAGAAA
>JAMKCH010041255.1:0-32155 GCA_023653785.1 Ophioderma brevispina
TATGTCAAATGGTTCAAAATAAACAAATTATCGTTGAATGTTAAAAAGCTAACATATTATCTTTAAAAATTTCTAACTTTTAAAAAAGTTCTTAACTCCTAATTCCTTGGACTTCTTATTGATCTAATATATCCTGGAATTCTCATACCAACACCATTCAAAAAATTATCTCCAAATACAATGGAGTTATTCGAAAAGTTCGACCATTTCTACCACAAAAATCACTTCATTACACTATACAATGTCTTGTTTTACCGTACATATAACATGGTGCTATGGATTGGGCTGACGCTCGTAACCATTGGTCTATAGACGCCAAAAACCCCCGCAGCGCGAGCAAAGTGGATGTAAGCATTGCTAGAACTAACACGGGATCCGTCTGCTCATTAAGTCCCCGGTACAAGGTATTTAGCCGGCTGACTTTGTTTCCAGTTGGTGACTTAGGACCCACTTTTTCACATTCAGCGGGGAACAATTGAAAATATTAATTATTAAAGAAAACAATAACAGAGTTGAATCTTAAAAAGGACTTTACTTATGGGAATACAGCCAATTTTGGAAAAAAAAAATAAAGATTGATGACGCCGTCACGGCATTGATTGTTCGATTATTTTGCTTCGGGGGGAACCCATTCAGGTTAAAAAAAAGACGTAGGTACACTACATTGGAAAAAAACCAACCGATTATCGTCATCGTTACGTACGATTTGAATCCAGTTGGAAAAGGTAAATTCTGTACTGTTGAGACATAATACACGGTGTCTTTGGAAAAAAATAATAGCATTTGGGCAGAGGGTCATGTAAAGACCTTGATTTAACATAGTCGGATTTATATTTATCGGTCGCCCCCCGACTACCAAGAGCAAACTGATATCTGATACCCGACACGTGACCTGGTACCCTGACAGTGACACCAAACTATCATCTCCGTTACAGTTTATAACTACAATACGGGCCAAAGCACCAAGCATTCTGTATCTCTGTTGGTACAGCGTAATCGATCAAGATTTGAGACTATACAGGTGGCTTCTGTACAGGGAGGGTAGGACACGATCTGCTCGATTTGGGCATTGGGATTCCAAACGGTAATTGTGAGACTGCTACATGCATTTATATGGCAGTCTCGGTCACAGTGACATGAAAAATCCTCTCTTAAGCTTTGTTCAAAAGATCTAGTAATATCATGATAAATTAAGAAAAAATCTGAAGTTCAATCAATCATGCTTCTGTTAATTACCTGTGCATACTCAAAACTCCAGAAACTTCCCCTGACAACAAGAATCTCTATCAAACATAATCCCCTTGAACATACACGCCATGGCTACAGAACTATGCCCTCTGTAGCCATGCGCCCACCGACCGAACACCTAATATCAAAACAGCCCTATTATAGTATTATACACCCCAAAACCATTTTCTCCGGATTCACGTTTCCTACTTCAAGCAACGACGTAATTAGAACGTGCACCAATTTCCTTGTGGAGCTCATCACAGATCTCTGATCAATCTTAAAGGAGATCACACGCTACGCTTTGCTTATTGTTCTCACTGGGTGTGGGAGCAGCCATGGTGCCAAAAAATAAGCCGGTGCACATGGAATGTTGAATTTAGCGGATTATATAGGATGTCTCACAAATGTCACTGTATTCTCAAGTTTTAAAAAGCGGGGACAAAGTCACCGAAACGTTATTCAGCGTGTAGAATGCTCGAGTAGAGACATTCATATTAGAGTCCCTCATGCCACGTGCTATACAATCACTGAATTCCCGCGGTAAAATCAATGAGAACCTTCAATGCGTACCTTGGGATGCATCTATTTTGCATCTGGCCAGCTGAACGGTGAGGTGGGACAGGTGGACTCAATTGCTCTAATCTTCATTGGAAAATCTTTACATCCGAAGTGAAGGAGGCCAACTCGTTATTTTGTATTGAGGTAATCTGTGAAGTAGGTATTATTGGAATATAATCACTGCAGATACTTGTCGATTCAAGGCATGCAAACCTATTAGACATGTTAGATACTCAAAAGTAAATTACTTTGTTTTGACAATCATCATGGGACAAACTATAGACATGACGTAGCAGTGGCCGCGAGATGGTCAAAACGTCACTATGGCCGTGAGATTATTGGTAACATGGATGCGCCCATCAGTTCCCGATTTCATGTTTGTCTTCTAATGAGCTAATTAATTTTGTGTAATATCATCAATGTTGATAATCGTTTCAACATAATTTATCACATATGTAAACTAAAAATTAGCGTGTTATGTCCCTTTAAAACCTTGAAAGTCCACGACATTTACAGGCTCCAACTTGCTACCTTCATGTATCAATTTAACCATAACTTACTGCCAAATGATCTTCTTGAGCAGGATTTCTTCAACTTCCATACTCCCACTCACCATTATCAAACCAGGCATGCTGACATTCCTCGTATTAAAATGTTTAACACTGTCCTGGCAAATAACACAATAAGAATTCAAGGTCCCTTGCTTTGGTCTTTTTTTTTTTTTTTTTTTTAATGACACTATTTTGCTATCTGGCCAGCTGAACGGTGATGTGGGACAGGTGGGACTTCAATTGACTCTACTCTTCATTGGAAAATCTTTACATCCGAAGTAAGGAGGCCAACTCGTTATTTGTATTGAGGTTAATCTGTGAAGTAGTTCTTTATTGGAATATAATCACTGCAGATACGTGTCGATTCAAGGCATGCAAACCTATTAGACATGTTAGATACTCAAAAGTAAATTACTTTGTTTTGACAATCATCATGGGACAAACTATAGACATGACGTAGCAGTGGCCGCGAGATGGTCAAAACGTCACTATGGCCGTGAGATTATTGGTAACATGGATGCGCCCATCAGTTCCCGATTTCATGTTTGTCTTCTAATAAGCTAATTAATTTTGTGTAATATCATCAATGTTGATAATCGTTTCAACATAATTTATCACATATGTAAACTAAAAATTAGCGTGTTATGTCCCTTTAAAACCTTGAAAGTCCACGACATTTACAGGCTCCAACTTGCTACCTTCATGTATCAATTTAACCATAACTTACTGCCAAATGATCTTCTTGATAACCAGGATGCACAGGTCCCAACCATAGTGATTTCATGCTATTTTTACTTGACACACATTTTTGATAACTTAATGCCCCCTAGTATCTACCCTTTCGGGGATACCCACAAAAAAATCCACACAACCCCTTGTAAATGGGGGGTCAATTTATGCCCCTACAGTAAAGTATAGGAAACACTAACTTTGTTCTTATTTTTGATTGCGTTTTTGTTTTTCAGTCCTTAGAAGGGTGGATTTGGTATAAAATGAAAGGAAATATAATAAACTTCCATTTGCCATACATAAATTTGATTTTTTTCTTGGCACAGGGTGTGTAATTACCCATTTAAATAGCCTATTTTTAGCACAATCTGTAGCGCCCTCTCTTGATCTTGCGTAAATGGCATACGGGCTGGCACACAGGCTGTGCCTACTAATTGCTATACTGTTGTACTGCCATGCTGCAGTCTTAGCAAGTTGCACATGATTATGCCATGACTATCCGTCTTTATAATCATGAATTGCTTTAATCCCATGAACATTTTGTTGTTCAAGATTGTCTAGAATATTATTTGGTACTTAAAAATGCAGTCAGAATGTACTTTTGTCACCTTGTGTGATATTGTGACGACATTGAGGTTGGTGTACTTGTAAGCGAGACCGCAGAATTTCACAGCTTGAATGACATTGCTAACTTGATAAGTTAACAAACATATCGGGGATACAATGAATAAACGTCTATTTTAAAGTGGTATATATCCTTAAAATATTTTATATGAAGTGGGACTGTATCAGCGGGGGGGGGGGGGGGTATTTTTTTTTTTTTTTTTTTTATTTCATGCTATTTTTACTTGACACACATTTTTGATAACTTAATGCCCCCTAGTATCTACCCTTTCGGGGATACCCACAAAAAAATCCACACAACCCCTTGTAAATGGGGGGTCAATTTATGCCCCCTACAGTAAAGTATAGGAAACACTAACTTTGTTCTTATTTTTGATTGCGTTTTTGTTTTTCAGTCCTTAGAAGGGTGGATTTGGTATAAAATGAAAGGAAATGTAATAAACTTCCATTTGCCATACATAAATTTGATTTTTTTCTTGGCACAGGGTGTGTAATTACCCATTTAAATAGCCTATTTTTAGCACAATCTGTAGCGCCCTCTCTTGATCTTGGGTAAATGGCATACGGGCTGGCATACGGGCTGTGCCTACTGATTGCTATACTGCTGTACTGCCATGCTGCAGTCTAAGCAAGTTGCACATGATTATGCCATGACTATCCGTCTTTACAATCATGAATTGCTTTAATCCCATGAACATTTTGTTGTTCAAGATTGTCTAGAATAATATGATGCAGGTAAACCTGAGAAGCGGTCGCTCAGATTCACTTATTCTGTTCATTACATAGAAACTGCCCGCACGAATTCCCAATTAAATCTATTGTTGATCTCGTGACTGCACAAAGGTACATCGAGAAGGAGGAGGTCGCTATTATTGCTATTAGTGATTTGTTTGAAGCATTAGGCCTATCTGTTGTAGACTACGGTGGGGAAGTGTCAATCACTTCAATCACTCCACAGTATACCCCAATCGTACTCGATCACGTTCACCCTGTCTCTGACAATTTACATTGTGCCTTATGCAGATCAGCATTAATGCCAAATGGTGACTTAGATGCATGCCCTGGGGTCATTTAATTATTTACAGGGTCATCCCATTTACCAATTAAAGCGGCATTCCTATTACCAATTTAAAGGGTCATTCATTTATTACAGGTCATTCCTTCATTTACCAATTAAAGGGTAAATTCCTTATTTACAATAAAGGGGTACTTCCTTATTTACCAATATTAAGGGTCATTCATTCATTTAGCCACTAAAGGGTCGTTCCTTTGTTACAAATTAAACACGGTTCACCGTCATTCATTACCAATTAACGGTCATCCTTCATTTACATATATTTACCAATTAAAGGGTCATTCATTTCCATTCAAGGGTCTATTCAATTCATTACCAATTAAAGGGTTTCCTTTCATTTACCAATTAAAGGCGCAGCTTATTTACCAATATTAAAGGGTTCATTCTTCATTTACCAATTAACGGGTCACTCCTTCAGTTACCAAGTAAAGGGTCATCCTTCATTTTGGCCTTATTAAGGGTTTCCTTCATTTTCCCAATTAAGGGTCATTCCTCATTTCCCAATTAAAGGGTCATTCTCATTTACCAATTAAAAATAGGTCATTCCTCCATTTACCCAATTAAAGGGTCATTCCTTATTTATCAATTAAAGGGTTATTCCTTTGCCCCATAAAGGGTCTTCATTTAAGAATAAAGGGTCATTCCATCATTTATGAATATTAAAGGGATTCTGCATTCCATCATTTACAAATTAAAGGGCAATGCCATTGTTTACTAATTAAAAGGCTTAATTATAAAGAGTAATTAAAGCCGGCGGTTAAGGCACATGCTTTCTGGACCATGTAAAGTCCGCGGTTAAAAACAACGGAACAACATTTGACACTTCAATTTTCATAATCAATTTTGACCCTTCATTTCATTTTGACGCTTGACAATTTGACATCAAGAGTATTTTGACTCTTGGGGGAAGGAAGGAAAAAAAAAAAAAAAAATGAGTGCTGAACATGACTGTTACCGTTTGGAAATCCCCTAATGCCCAATCCAGCCGATTGTGTTCGGCCCCCCTAGTTTAAGTCGTAATTTAAGGCGTATCTACTTCTTTATAGCCGAATAGATGACAGCTTTGGTAAAAAAAAAAGTGTTTATCCAAACCAGCATTGACAACGTATAAAATAATTCATAATTTTTCGGTCAAGATCTCGATTTTACGCGTAAACCAATGCAAACAACTAATTATGATTTCTTGGCTGCGTGCCCTCCCCAGAAAAACTTTTACAGCAGCAGCAGTCATTCGCGGGTAAATTTTTTACCGGGGTTGTGTTATATGATTTTGTCGTTTGAAGTGTTTCATGGTTTTTTCTTGACTTCTCTTTTCTGTCATCTCAGACTCAGATAAAGTCTGACCTGACTGCTGCTGCAGTAGTGAGTGTCGTGAGTTTTAATTGGGATGCACGGCCCAATCGTAGAATAGGGGGCCTCTACACTAAACAGTGTGAAACTGATATTGGAATAATGTGGCACACACCAGCGCAGAAGAAGAAACGCAGTGTGTATATTTTTGCATAGCGTGTATATTCTGTACTGTAAAAATGCTTGGCACGCAAAAACAATAACCGAATAATTTCACCGTATAATTTGGTGGTAATCGACAAAAGTGTAGCATAGCAAGGCAGGCTAGTCGGTGCTTACCCAGGGCCGTTGGCTTATAGGCCTAGGTCTACTCATAATTATCTGGGTAACACAGGAGATTGCACAAACCAAACTCCACAAAATTCAATATACATAATCAAGGTAATGTCACTGGTCCAACAGGTTGTGGCAATAATTAATGGTCATTACGTGATACAAAACTTCGTAAGCACAGGCCTAGGCCTAGGCCTATCGTCAGCGAACTGTCTCAAGTGTCCAAAATGTAGTGTCTGCACCTTCTATTCCAACTTCAGATAGTTGCAAAGATCTGCTGGGGCATTTCTATGTTGGACGAGGCCTAGCCCTCAGTCACCTTCATTTTTGGATTGATCCTCGAAAAAGCCAGAGGTTATTTTTTTTAAAAATTAGTTGATTCTGATGATTACCGTGGCCCTGAAGGGTCATTACTACTTGACGAGGGATGCCCACATGACGAGATACATAACGAGATAATTGCAACAATAATTTTCAGCTAGTGATATTTGGACCACTAATGACCACAGCATTTCAGAGACGTGATACTTGATCACATAACGAGATATTTTTCAGATTGACGAGATACTTGGCGACATAATGGGACCATAAAATTTTGAGATGACGAGATATTTGACAATAATTGACCACATAATTTCCGATGACGTGATACTTGATCACATAACGAGGTATTTTTCAGAGCATGACGAGATACTTGACGGACATAATTGACACATAATTTCGCGATGACGAGATATTTGACCACATAATTGACCACATAATTTTCAGATGAGACGTGATCCTGGATCACATAACTAGATATTTTTCAGATGACGAGATACTTGGCGACATACTTGTAACCACATCATTTTGAGATGACGAGATATTTTACCACATAATTGACCACATACTTTCCAGATGACGTGATACTTGATCACTAACGAATATTTTTCCAGATTTGACGAGATACTTGACGATATAATTGACCACATAATTTCGAATGACGAGATCTTTGCCACTAATTGACCACATAATTTTCAGATGCCGTGTATACTTGATCACATCAACTAGATATTTTTCAGATGACGAGATACTTGACGACATATTGACGACATAATTTTGAGATGACGAGATATTGGAAGACATAATTGACCACATAGTTTTCAGAGACGTGATACTTGATCACATAACGAGATATTTTTTCTGATGACGAGATACTTGACGACATAATGGACACCACAATAATTTCGAATGACGATATATGTGACTCACATAGTTGACCACATAATTTCCAGATTACGTGATACTTGATCACATAACGAGATATTGTTCAGATGACAAACTTGACGACCTAATTGAACCACATAATTTTGAGAATGACGAAATTTGACCACTTAATTGACCACATAATTTTCATATGAGTGATAGCTTGATCCATCACGAGATATTTTTTATCAGATGACGTGATACTTGACGACATAATTGACCCATAATTTTGAGATGACGAGATAGTTGACCACTAATTGAACCACATAATTTTAATCAATACTGATACTCGATCACATAACGAGATATTTTTGTTAGATGACGAGATACTTGTCGACATAATTGACACACATAATTTTGAGAATGACGAGATATTTGACCACATAATTGACTCCACATAATTTTTCCAGATGACGTGATCCGTGACACGAACGAGATCTTTTTTCAGATGACGAAAATACTTGACGACATAGATGGACCACATAAATTTTCGAGATGACGAGATTATTTGACCACATAATTGACCACATAATTTTCAGATGACTTGTACTTGTCAACTCATAACTAGATATTTGTTAGAATGACAGATAGCTTGACGACATAATGGACCACCGATAATTTTTGATATGACGAGATATTTGACCACATAATTGACCACACTAAGTTCCAATGACGTGATAATTGATCACATAACGAGATATTTTTTTCAGATGACGAATACCTTGACGTCATAATTGACCACATAATCTCGAGATGACGAGATATTAGACCACATAATTGACCACAGTTTGAGATGACAGATATTGGACCCATCAATTGACCACATAATTTTCAGATGACGTGTACTTGATAACATAACGAGATATTTTTTAGATGACGAAGATACTTGACGCAAGTGACCACATAATTTTTGAGATCCAATATTGGACCACATAATTGACCACTAAATTTCAGATGATGTGATACTTGAGTTTTTCCATACCGATATATTTTTTCAGATGAACTCCTGATGATTGACGAATAATTGACGACATAATTTCGAGATGACGAGATATTTTACCACATAATTGACCACATAATTTTCCGATGACGTGGATAACCTTGATCACATAACGAGATAGTTTTCAGATGACGAGATACTTGACGACATAATGACCACATAATTTTGAGATGACGAGATATTTGACACATAAGTGACCACATAATTCCAGATGACGTGATACTTGATCACATTACGAGCTAATTTTTCAGATGACGAGATACTGGACGACATTAATTGACGAAATAATTTCGAGATGACGAGATATGTGACTATCATAATTGTACCACATATTTTAAAGGGACGAGATATTTGACGACATATTTTGAGGGATAGTTCTGAGTTAGCATCGTAACGTCGTTGTTCTGCGCAGGTTCACTGCGCATGGTTATATGTACTCGCAGGGAAATTTAACTCGCTTGTGGGATATAAATGGAAATCATTGACGCCGGGTTTTTAAGTCTATCGTTGTTGTGCTGTAATCATAATCACTGGACCACACATCAACAAGTGTCAGCCCTAAGCAATACCCCGACCACATCTCCATACCTCCGGACCACACCCTAACCCTGGACCACACCCCCATTTACCCCGCGACCACATACCCATCCACACCTCACCCCCACAGACCACCCCGTTACCCTGGGCACTTCCAAGACCACGCCCCCATACCCAAGACCACCATATCCCCAGACCACACCCCATATCATCGGACCCACACACCACACCCTTACAGTGTCAGCCCTATGCACTACCCAAGAACAAACAAAATAAAGGAAATGAAAAGAAAAACACATGAAAAAGGACAAAACACTCATAACAAAAGAGAAAAAAAACATAAAAAAAACCATAACAAAATGACCAATACTCAAATATCCATTAAACATGCGACCCACAACCCCCCCTACCAAAAGTACCCACCAAAAAAAAAACATACCCCCAAACCAAACCCAAAAAACCCACAATACCACACACCGACTTTGGGCAAAAAACAACCCCCTACTCCAAGACCAACACCCCCTATCCAAGACCCACATCCCAGATCCTAGACACACACCCCATATCACTGGACCACAGACTCTCACGTGTCAGCCCTATGCAATACACCCGACAACAACCTAAATACAAACCGAGCCAAAATCCCTATCCATACACTGGGGACACTGACACCCAAGACCCGACCACACCCCAATACCCCGCCCCACACCCCCCATGCCCGACCACACCCATACCCCCGACCACACCCCAAATGAATCAGTTCGAGCCACCAAGTTTCAGCCCCCCTGGTGACGTACAGATCTCAGATATTTTTTGTTCAAAAAAAGTGTCAATAAAATCATGAAAAATAGCGTCAAATATGCTAATTATACAATTAGGTACTTAGAATACATACTGTTGTAAATCGAAATCAGTTTGAGAATCTGTTATAGCCCCGACCATGCCACCAAATTTCAGCCCGTATGCCGCTAACAGATCTCCAAGATATTTTTGTTAACATTAAAAAAAATAATGACTTGATTAGATTTTGGGGGTACAATATGCTAATTAATATGCCAATTAGGTACTTAGAATGCATTCTATACTGATATAAAATGAATCAGTTCGAGAATTCTGTAGCCCCGCACCCTTCCACCAAGTTTCAGCCCTGTATGACGTACAGATCTCCAGAATTTCAAGGAAAAGCTCACGACGGAAGACGCCGTCGACGCAGACGCCGCCGACGCAGACGACACACGGTATCATGCTGCCCATACATGTCTTCCTACCGGAAGACCTAAAAACCTGAAAAAGCTCGTAAATTGGCCTTAATAAAAGCCTAATCATAACAGCCATCATTGCAGGAGGCTCGTTTTACAGCACTTCCGTCATATATGAGATCCGGTGTCCTCCACAAACAGGGTATTGCTGGGGTATATACCCGTACGGGTATAGACCCGCGTTTCGATATATACATAACCTTCTTTTGGAGATTTACCGAATCGCTGTATCGGGTTTTGTTGTAAATCCTTGCGCAATATGACCTGCGCAGACGACGAAATTGCGGTGGCTATCTCGAAATTAGTGGTCAATTATGTCGTTCAAGTATCTCGTCATCTGAAAAAAATCTCGTTTATGGGTCAAGTCTCACGTCAGCTGAAAAGTATGGGTTCAATTTAGGTGGTTTAAATATCCGTCATCTCGAAATTATCGCGTATGTGACAAGATGACGTCATCTGAAAATTATGTGGTCAATTATGTGGTCAAATATCTCGTAAAATAAATAATAAATGAAAATCAATAAAATAATTCGAATAAATAAATAAATAAAATAAAATAAACTAAATAAATAAATAAAATAAATAAAATAAAATAAAATAAATAATAAATAAATGAAATATATAAAATAAAATTAAATAATAATAATTAAAATATGAAGAAATAAATTAATAATATAAATGAAATATATAGGATTAAAAAATAAATACTTATAAAGAAATGAAAAAAATAAAATAATAGAATAATAAACGAATGAATAAATAAATAAGTAAATAAATAAATAATAAATAAAATAAATGAAATAAATTAAAATAAAATAAATAAGTCTCATACATCATCGGTCGTCCGTGGACGGAATGGAAGAAAGAAACACCTGGCTACATGTTCGAACCAGAGATATCCCTGTCATGCATGAATATACTGGAGCTTGAAGATCTAGATTGAGATTGCTCTTGATGGTGTCAGGTTGTACGAAGGGGACTTACTGCCTCTGCTGATTTCCACCCGGCGGGGAGCCCAGAAAATCAAGTGGGAGAGATGGGTTGGTCGGGGTGGTGGTTGCTGGAATGCAGTGACCAGCACAAAACAAAACGGCGTGCCTGATTGTTGAAGCTATTGGAGGGAATCACAGATTACTGTGGTGTTTTGAAATGATCTGTCCAACTTGATGTCGAGCACTCTTCGTAAAAGCTGAGGGGTAGCACTCGTTTATGCGATCTTCCATTTCTGCTGTGTACAAGTTCTGAGACATACAACAGAATGCTTTCCACGAAGGCTTTGAAGAATCTGATTTTAGGTCCTTCGATCCAGCGAGAGGATTTCCAGATCTGTGGAGTTTATTGCAGGCGACCCATGCGTGTGCTTTACATTTGAAGTCATGAAACGAATTCTGGAATATATGAACCAATGGTATTGTAATCTTCAGGTACATTTTCGAGTTCAACTCCCTTTTGATGGTCTTAACACAGGCTGACGATGGAATTTATTTACCAGGAACGGTTTTTATGGTTTTCCCTCATGAAGTGTAGACCAACTGATATTTGATGCTGCCTCAACACTCTGTAACAGGAGTTCTGCCTTTGTTAATAGTGACGCTAAAGAGAGCAATTGTCATCGGCGCAATCGAGATCGTAAGTCGGATTTCTGGATTGTGTCTGCTCCTTCTGGGCTTCAACAGAAGCCCAGTTTCATTGCTGATATCTGCACGTGCCATGGCGCATAACTAATCACGAACTGTGATGTGAAATGAAGGGGCAAGTGTCACCTTGGAGAACACCCGCTGAAATAGTTAATGGTTCAGTCTCTCCATCTGGTGATAAGACAATTGGCTGTAGATTGTCATTAAATCACTTTAATAGCCAAATGATGGGAGCTGGAATACCATAGGCTCGAAGGATTGTAAAAATTGATCTCGGTGTACGGAGGTCAAAGGCTTGGGAGACAGTCAATGAACACGGTGCAAGTGGGAGATTTTTATTTTTCATTCTTCAATTACTCTTCCAAGGCTATGTGAATCATGGAGATGGTGGAGTTTTCTCTAAATCCATTTTGATTCCAACGGAGAAGAGGGTCTACGTGTGGACGTATATTCTGTTCAACAACATTCGATGTAGACCTTTGCCCCGATGCAGGAAAGGCTAATCCCTCTATAGTTGGGAGGATAGGAGACTACTCGTTGCTTGCCGGTCTCCTTTTAGGATGGGAATGATGGCACGCAGTGACCACTGTTTAGGTATCTCATGAAGAAATCAGTGCTCTAGTGCAGACTTAGAGTAAGCTGGGCTTCAATGTGGACTTCCAAAGCTCTAGAGGAATGTTGCCCAATGTCCAATGGCCCCACAGGTTTGGTTGATGTAGAGCGGACTCAACTTCATCTAAGGTGAATTCATTTACTTCAATTTGGAGGGGGCTTTCACTACTACAGGTATGAGGTCAAAGTCAGTGTTGCGGAAAGTTGGTTGTTTCCCAAGAAGATTCTGGAAATGATGAAGGCCAGGCTGATATTCTCTTATCTGGGGTGGGTACCCGATGCTTGCTGTTTTTTTCTTTATTCCAGTAATTTCGTTTGATGACTCGCCAGGCTTCGACCTGTTTGTTTAGGTGGGATGCCTGTTGAACCTGCAAGATCTTATCGTTTAGCAGATTTTCGTCTTCTGAAAGTAAGCTTATTTGAGTACCGACGGGTTTGTAGTGTCCTCACACTGGTCGATGGGCTTGAAGTCTACTTTGGCTTCTTTCACAGATACATTGAAGAGGATGACTTAAGGTTCTTCTTTGGGGCGTGGGGTAACACTCTCTGGCAGCATCCAGACAAGCCGTTGAAAGGTTATCATACTTCTTTTGGGCAGATGATCTTGGAGCTGTCCTGCAGAGGGCTTGAGAAACGGTTTGGATTGAACACTCAACAGCAACTTTCTTGAAGTTGGTTTCTTGGCCTGGCTTAGTTCTTTGAAGTCAGTGAGCAGGATTTGTTTGCCTGGGTCTTTGTGAGCACGAAGACTGAGATTTATCCTGGAAGTTACTATACGGTGGTCAGATCCAAGTGTTGAGAAGGAGCTATAGTGACTTCAGGTGTTGGAGATGGAGTTTCCGCCATCTTCGCCTTCTAAACTAGGAGTGAAGTCCAATTTGTGCTTTGGTTGAATCAGGAGGTATGGAACGTCCAATGTTTTCGTTCTGTGGTTTCCTAAAAAAGGTGGTACTCACAATAAGATTGAATTCTTTTGCAAAGTTGAGGAGATGTGTCCCATTCTGTTGTAAGGTCGTGGAAAGGAGGAGAAACTGGTGTCGTCTGTTCCCAGTTGGCATTAACATCGCCACAGACAGTAACAATAAATAAGTAAATAAATAAATAATAAAATGCATGAAATAAAATAAAATAAATAAGTATGCAATAAAAATAATAAATGAAATGGAAATGAAAATTACAATCATGTGGAGTAATATTTCAAATTGGAAATTAAATACAAATCAAGTAATAAATAAATGCAATAGATAAATACATAAATGAAAACAGGTAATTAAAAAATATTGATTGATTAAAATAATTGGAAATAAAAAATCAATAAATGCATAAAACAAAAAGTAAATAAACTATGTAATGGATAAATTAATTGGGAAATAAATAATAGAAAACAAGTTAACTAAATGAATTATCATGAATAAAATAAAAAATGAATGAAAATATGAATCAATTCGAAATAAATAATATTAAATTTTTATTAATTTATCGGATGGAACTTTTAAAACGTTCCCCGTATAGATGAGATAATAAAAGAAGTGAACGGAATAAAAAAAAATGAGTACAATACATGCGCAGGGAATTAGGTGGCTGAATATATCTTGTCATCTCAAAATTATGTGGTCAATTATGTCCCGTCACGTATCTAGCATCTCAAAAAGAATATCTCGTTATGTGATCAAGGATTACCTCATCTGGAAAATATGTGGTCCAAGTATGTGGTCCAAATATCTCGTCATCCGAAATTATTCGTCAATTATGTTGTCACGTATCTCGTTATCTTCAAAAAATATGCGTGTATATGATCACGTTATCACGTCAGTATAAAAATTATTATCGTGGTCAATTATGTGGTTGAAATTGAACATTTGTCATTCCAAATTCTGTGGTTCAATTATGTCAGTAAGTATCTCGTATCTGAAAAAATATCTCGTTATGTGATCAAGTATCACGTCTTCTGGAAATATTTCTTTAGGTGGTCAATTATGTGGTCAAATATATCGTCATACTCGAAATTAGTGTGGTCATTAGTCGTCAAGTATCTCGCGGTTCATCTGAAAAAATATCTCGTTTATTGGGATAAGTATCACGTCATCTGGTCACATATGTGGTCATATGTGGTCAAAATCTCGTCATCTCAAATTTGTAATGGTCACATTATGTCGTCAAGTATCTAGTCATCCAAAATAGCTCGTTAGTGATCAAGTATCACCGTCATCTGAAACTTATGTGGTCAATTAGGTGGGTCAAAATCTCGTCATCTCGAAATTATCTCGTCAATTATTGTCGGCAAGTATTCGTATCTCAATAGATATTCGTCGATTATGTGATCAATATACATGTGCATCTAAAAATTAGTGAGTTCAATTATGTGGTGAAATATCTTGTCGCCATCTCAAAATTATGTGGTCAATATGTCATCAGTATTCATCATCTGAAAAATATCTCGTTATGGGATCAAAGTATTACGTCATCTGGAAAAATATTGTGGTCAATTATGTGGTCAAATATCTCGTCATCTCAAAATTAGTGGTTGTCAATATGCTTTGTTCGTTCAAGTATTGTTCATCTGAGAAACATATCTCGTTATGTGATCAAAGATTACGTATCTGGAAAGTATGTGGTCAATTATGTGGTCAAAATATCTCGTCATCTCTAAAATTATGGGTCAATATGCGTCAAATATCTCGTCATCTGAAAATATCTCGTTCTTTGGATAAGGTATTACCGTCATCGGAAAATTATGTGGTCAATTATGTGGTCAAATCTCCTTGTCCATCTCAAAATTATGTGGTCAATTATGTCGTAAAGTATCTCGTCATCTGACAAATATCTCGTTATGTGAATTCAAGTATCGACGTAATCTGAACAATATAGTGGGTAATTATGTGCCTCAAGTATCTCGTCATCTGAAAAATATCTCTATGTGATCAAGTATTCACGTCATATGAAAAAATTGTGGTCAATTATGTGGTCAAATCTCTCGTCATCTCAAAATTATTGTGGTCAATTATGTCGTTAAATATCTCGTCATCTCAAAAATATGTTCGTTATGTGATCAAGTACACGTCAATCTGAAAAATATGTGGTCAATTTTATGTGGTCAGAATATATCGTCATCTCCGAAAAAATTATGTCGTCAATATGTCGTTCAAGTATATCGTCTCTGAAAACTTATCTCGTTCATGTGGTTTTAAGATCACGGCATATCTGAAAATTATGTGGGCAATTATGTGGTCAAAGATCTCGTTCATCTCAGAAAATATGTGGTCAATTTATGTCGTCAAGTATCTCGTAATCCAACAAACATATCTCGTTAGTGATCAAGTATCACGTCATCTGAAAAGTATTGTCCCCGGAAAATTAATTGGTCAAATATATCTATCTCGAAATTATCTCGTCAATATGTCGGCAAGTATCTCGTTATCTCAAAAATATTCGTTATGTGATCAAGTATCACGTCATCTAAAAAATTCTGTGGGCAATATGTGGTGAAATATCTTGTCATCTCAAAATTATGTGGTACAATTTGTGTCCTAAGTATTCGTCATCGGAAAAAGATCTCGTTATGTGATCAAGTAGTCACGTATCTGATCTGGAAAAATATGTGGTCCAATTATGGTGGTCAATATCTTCAGTCCATCTCGAAATTCTGTGGTTCCATTATGTCGTCAAGTATCTGTTCTCATGAAAAATAATCTCGTTAAGTGATTAAGTTATCACGGCATCTGGCAAATTTGTGGTCAAGATGTGGCAAATTATCTCGTCATCTCAAAAATTATGTGGTCCAATTAGTCGTAAAGTTATCTCGTATCCTCAAAAAATATTCGTTATGTGATTCAAGTATACGTCATCTGAACATATGTGGTCAATTATGTGTGTCAGTCTCAAATATTAGTATCTCAAACTTTGTGGTACAATTATGTCGTCAGTATCTCGGTATCTCAAAATATCTTGTTATGTGATCAAGTATCACGTCCTCTGGAAATTATGTGGTCAATGATGTGGTCAATATATCGTCATCTCAAAATTAGTGTGGTCAATTATGTCGTCAAGTATCACGTCATCTGAAAAGTATCCGTTGAGTGATCAGTATCACCGTATCTGAAAATTATGTGGGCAATTATGTGGTCCAATATATCTCGTCATTTCAAAATTATGTGTCAATTATTGTGCTCAAGTATATAGTCATGCTGAAAAATATCTCGTTATTTGATCAAGTATCACTAATTGTGAACAATATGTGGTCAATACGTGGTCAATAGATTCATTCGCAATATTACGTGGTCAATTAGTCGGCAAGATCTAGTCCAATCTAAAAATTATCTCGTTATGTGTTCAAGTATCACGTCATCTGAAAATATGTGCCAATTATGTGGTATCCATATCTCGTCCATCTCAAAAGTATGTGGTCAAATTATGTCGTCAAGTAGTTCGTATCTGAAAAAATATATCGTTCATGTGATTAAGTATTACGTCATCTGGCAATTATGTGCGTCAATTATTTTGTGGTCAAATATCTAGTCATCTGCAAATTATGGGGTCAATTATGTCGTCAAATCTGTCTCGAGAATAAATATCTCGTAGTGACAATGTATCACGTGCATCTGGACATTAAGGGGTCAATTATGTGGTTCCCAAATTCGTCCATCTAAAAATTATTTTTTGGGTCACTTATGTGCTCAGTATCTTCGTCATCTGAAAAAATCTCGTTATGGTGATAACGTATCACGTTCTCTGAAACATTTGTGGCCAATTATGTGGTTCCATTTCTCGTCTCAATCGCAACATTATGTGGTTCAATTAATGATGTCGTCAAGTATCTCGTCTCTGAAAAATATCTCGTTATGTGTTCAAGTATCACGTCATCTGGAAAATTATGTGGTCAATTATGTGGTCCAATATCACGTCATCTCAAAAGTTGGTATGTGGGTCAATTTCTGTCGTCAAGTATCTCGTCATCTGAAAATACTCGTTATGTGCAAGTATCCCGTCATCTGGAAATTATGTCGTCAATTTGTGGTCAAAATCATCTCGATCTCAAAATTATGTGGTCAATTATGTCGCCAAATATCTCGTCATCTCGAGATAAATAGTATACGTTATGTGATCAAGATCACGTTTCCATCCTGAAAAGTATGTGGGAAATATGTGGTCAAATAATCACTTCATCTGAAAATGATTGTGGCAAAATGTATTTCCGTTATGTATCTCGTAATGTGGGCAATCTCGTAAGTAGTCAGGACCCTCAGGGCCACGGTTAAGATCATCTGAAACTCCTGCTTCAGGATTGAACAAATTACTCCTAACTGGGGTTGGGTAGGTTTTTTTTCAGGATTTTCAGCTATTGGCTTAATATGGGCGGGGGGGGGTTAATGACCCCCCTACCAACTTATTTGCCGTATTTAAATTACTACCATCAAGACTTATACTCAAAACACGACATATGCTAAAAAGTTGTGGTCACTAGGCTGTCAGTATAGGTCATTGTCTTCATGTACCATATATGTATTCCACCCTGAAAATAACCCCCCATGTTGGGGGTGCGTTTCAGGATCGGGCTTTTAAACCAACTATTCTTATTCCTCATAAAAATTCTCTCTAGAAAAACCACATGAAGATAAAGTTCCCTCCCAACACATGAACCCTTTTTCGTACCACATGGTATAGGCACATATAAGTCCATATTGAAGTGCCACCCCCCCACCACCAATGTGGTTGCCATCCCAAAAATGCTACATTTTGCCACCCTCACCAGACCTGCACCCACTACCTCCTATCCCCTGAAACTACGTTCTGGATTGAACAAATTACTTACTTTCCTTAATATTGTGGTATTTTGATATTTGAATTAAACAACTTTCACTGGATTTCTTAATAAAGGGGTCAGTTGAGTGACCCCCCCACCCACTACAAACTTATTTACCCTCGTATCAGACTACATCAAGTACGTTAACTTTAAATACCTGAATAAGCTGAATTCTTAGGTCAATTACCGGTCAGGACTCGTATTGGCTTTCTATATGTACCATAATATAGATTTTCTTAAGTTTTGACGCCCCACCACACGCCCCCCTTAAATAACCCCCCTATATTGAGAATAGAAGCGTTCAGGATTCGGCTCTTTTGTACCTAAATATTCTTTATGCATCATAAATTTGATCTAGAAAAAACCACACTGATATTTAAGACTTTCCTTAGGTGATAAAAACTAGCTCATTTTTTTTTAGCCCGGACTATAGAATCATAGATTTCTTGGGAATTCAGCAAGAAAGTGTCTGGTCGATGCTTGCGTAATTGTAATTGGGTTTGGTTTTAGTTCTCTGTCTGAGCGATTTGATATCTGCTAAAGAAAGTGAACTGACATGATTATTGTTTTGAATTAATAGTAACACGAAGTATTGGCTGATTTAAAGAAATCTGCACATATTATTGACCATATAATTTTACGTTCAAAAAGGGCCTTTTGTTCCATATCTTTAGTAGGTTCAATAGCCAATCGTTAACTCGAATATAACTAAATTTGAGTATTGTACAAAGATATGTTTCCCGCAATCTTACAAAGGGACCCCAAAAAATGAATTGCAAATAGGATCAATCTGAATTTGCATCTTCTTTTTTGACGAAGACTTATCTTCTGTTTTACATACTCGCATTGAAATGACATGAACGGCAAATTAAAGCGAATTATTTGGCTTTAAGGAGCCATACAATACAAAGACCCATGTTACTTAGTTTGGTACAATCCCTGGGTCCCGAGTTTAAATTTTTTTGGGACAGCTGTTGGGATCAGCAGCATGGATCCACATTAAAAGAATAATATAGAGCTCTTGAAAGGATTCAAGCCAAGCGTAGATGTTTGAAAGGGAATGTGGGCATGGAAAAGGGCACTAGAACCCAAAACTTTTTCAAGTTTTTGTTTGGGATACACTACAGACAAGAAGACGCATGAAGAGATTGACCACGCTTCATTGAATGGTCACCGGTGTGGCAGAAGATATAGTCCTCCGGGCTTACAATCCGGGAACAATGGTGAACAATAGGGCAATCGATTCAATTCTCTTAACGCAACATTAGTTTCACGCTTTATTCCGTTGTCGTCTATGGAGCCCGGACTATGATACCTGCCGGACTATGATTACTTTCACACCGGCTTGATTTTTAATTTGATGATTATATTTAGCATTAATCGAGAACCACCAGGGGCAAAACAAGAAATTCCAACAAATTAGTAGTAGTTTTGTGGGATCACATGACCTTGTTAAAACATATCAAAAGCCCTTTTTACCTCAACAAGTGATGTTGTCAACAGTACGGACATTGCATCATTTAATAATAAGCTCACCCTTCATAATTATAAAGACCATGTAAATTTGCCTTCCATCCACACGTTGCGCAAAGTTGGTGTGTTGTGCGTGGTATTTTGCCGACTAAACGATTCAGAAACAATTCAACAGCTTGCATAGGTAATACTTATATGCAAATGAGCTCATTAATATGGGTATATGCAAACAGTTTGCATGTGTAATATTTGTGTCCACTACTATCCCACGCCAAGTGTCATCAAAATCGGACTTTGCGTCCTAGTCAAAATTCGCCTTTCTGTTATCAGCCAATCAAAACAAATATACAAATGAGCTCATTAATATGTGTATATACCATCAACAGTTTGCCAATCAAATGCGCAAATGAGCTCATTAATATGCATGTTTTATACCATTAACAGTTTGAAGCAGTTAATACTTGTGTCCACTACTACCAACCTACCAAGTGTCATCAAAATCGGACTTTGCGTTTTTAGTCAAGGTTCACCTTTTTGTAAAATTGTAGACGAGACACATACATGCATGCATCATCCATACATTATCCTAACAGAGTACAACCGAACGCTAAGTTTGTCTTCCGGCTACGCTGACGGCTCACAAAACAAAAATAGAAAATTTTGCAAAAGACTAAATAATGTGCGAGTTTTTTTGCAATTTAAAATGGAAATATTAAGGGTTAATTGTTAGCCAAAAATGCCTACAGTTCTTAGATTTAAAAAAATACTCTCAAGCGACTCCCGTTAGTGCCCGGGAGATTCCATGGGATCTCCCATTGACTCATCAACGGTAAGCCAAATTTCAATTTTATGTATTAAAAAAGCGCATTTTAAAGTCAGACAATTACAAACATATTCCATGATAAAATGTCATCCGTAAGTCAGCCAGTGCGATTTTTTTTTTTTTTTTTTTTTTTTACACACACACACGCGCGCACACACACTTAAATGGTAATTACAACTACAAATCCCTACAAACACATAACCATAAATGTATTTAAGATTTTCGTATCCAGGAACCATAGAACTTTTTCTCAAATTGCAAATTCGTTCACAGAATCGTGGCAATTCTGCAACGAAAATATATTATAGGAGAACGTTGCTTTAATATATGATTTCAATGAATCACAACAAAAGCAACAAAAGTATCTTAAACAAATCTGGCGCCATTTTTACATGCGGACACGGAAAGCAGTGCTGTGCTTTTCACTACATAAAAGGAGTGTGTACATTATACTATATTCTGCACGTGTCATTGAACCTAAAATTACGCCTTTTGTCAACCGGAGTAGGTTTTCCCGAGACAATTTGGCTAGCACAGCGAGCTAAACTGCTCAAACACAATGTCAATTGATGCTGTTGACAAAGAGTTACCTCGCAGTCCGCCATTTTGCGACTTGCCTAGATACGAAGACTCGCATGACGTAACCAATAAAGTGTATTGTTATGGAGTATGCAGCAAGGTAGTCTTGTTCAAGACGTTCTTTTGTCCCCAATAATAGGTTATGATTTCGCTGGTGAAATAATTCAACCGTCTTGACTAAGACTAACAGCAATAGTGTGTTTTGAAGGTTTTGGCATAATTGATTGGATACTTTGTACGTACTTATTTGAGATCAGCGGCTCACGGCTGCCGTCTTTATCAGATTCTAATAATTGGGAATGTTATTAAAAGCTTCTTGACAAATAGGGTAATTTTTGTTGCAGTGTTTACAACAAATGGCATTACTTTATTGATCTTATACATTTCTCGAGGATACCCCTAAACGGTTTATTATAGTTCTATACTTTTGCAAATTTAATTTTCAAAAGCAAAGTACAATATTCAAAAGGAAAGGAAAGTACAGAATGTATTCATGTTTTTAGATGCCCGACTATGAACAAGTAGCTTTGTTGATTAAATGATACCAAACAGTGTGTTCAACTTTTCGTAAGCAAAACATATCCAAAATTTAGTTACCTTTCAGGAACTGCCAACAACGCATATAACCCATTTTAAGGGTTCCAACTTTGGTGAGCGCGCATGAGCACTAGTGGGTACGAGGAACGATATTTTTCGCGCGGTTTTCATGAGCAATTTTAATTAATTATTAACACAGGAGAGGACCAATTATTCCCATAGACTGCAGAATAATAAATCTTAAATATGTATATTTTGTTTATAGATTCAATTTTTCAATCGGCTTTCTCCATCGTTGATATAAGGCAAATTTAGTCATGATCAAGCAGTCAAATTCCAGCAGAGTTTTGCAATGTTTAAATTTTTCAAGTACCTGCGAATGTGCATCTGATCAAAATGAATGACTAATTTTTAGTATGATGAGATAAATGTGTATGTATATATTTTATATTTTTATTTTGTATATTATGTATATATTTTATCTTCGGTTAGGATTTATCAATGGTAGTGACCGTACTTGTGAGAAAATGCAGTTTGAAAAGACGTTTTTTCAAAATTATATTTGATAGTTAAATCAACTCCATACCTATGGAATTGATCTATCGCTTCTCTTTCACATCTACCGCGTTAGCTCAAATATTAGCTCAAATGATATAAAGCGCGTTATTCTAGTAATCCGAAGATTGTCGGTCCGAGCCCGTTTGAGTGCATTTATTTTTTCAACAGATCTGTGCGCTGACCAGCTCCAGGGAAAAATTAAAATATCTTCTTGTTATACTGTTATTACTATCAACTTATTATTTTTCCTGATCTCATTAGGGTATAGGGACAGGTATTTTAGTCGATGTAATCAATATTAATATAATATAACATTGAAAATACAGTTCGATCAACTTGTTTAGCTTCGTTCACCTTTCTGGGGTTTCCCATGTAGTCGTCATTCAGTCATCATTTTTTTATTAGAGCGCATTTCTTTATGTAAAATGGTACCATTCCCAATAAAATAAATATCAATTTAATTACCTATTTTTTTTTCAGACAAATGATACACATCAAGATATAATAACTCTGTAGCATTTTCCAACGCCGGTAAACTTTCATGGACCAAAATATGTTGGGTTTTTTTTTCGTGACTCGGACTTTGCACATTTTGGTACGTATATTTGGCGTGTTTAGCTTCATTTTTTCTCGCACGGAGTTCACATATTTGTACTAATTTCTAATGGAAATCGAAGTTGGTATCATATACGTGCTAAGTCACATAAATTGAACCGAAAATTTCAACATCATTCCGACTGTTTAGGTTTTCTTCAAGGATTCGCACTCGCAAATATGAGCGCTTGGATTTGAAATTTTGTGACCTCATATCTGGAGTCACGTCCTGTAAAAAATACCAGTAATGTAAAGTAATGCCACTGGCGTTCATACTGTGGTGTATAAAAGCACCGTCTGTTTCGGCTATGATTTATGATACACAAGGTAAGTTTATGTTAGTTTATATTATTATATAGTTTCCTAATTTTGGTGATTACAAATTATTTCATTTCTCTATGTGACTTTTGAGAGGATTTTCCAAGAAAACAAAATGGAATTCCCCTAATTGCTATATTAGGAATGTGCTGCTCTGTTTGAATGCTGAGAGGCCTCTGCTATAAATAGCTAGGTATTTTCCAGTTATGGTGCAAAATAGGTAGTTTCCATGTCATAAGCGTCAACGTTATTTTCAGGACTGTTCCAAAGAAGAATCTTTCTGAGGAAAGCCAGTGTGTCAGAATAAGGAATAGTTTGTAGCACCTTCTTTGACCCATATCTCGGTAAGTAAACATTCAACATAATCAAAAGTATCCTTTTTTGGAGTCCTCTTTCCTCGAACAATAATTTGCCAATTATTTAAAATATAATCAGATTAACGTTTAATGTACAAATTTAGATTGACCTTTTTACCATTTAGTCATTTTTACCCTATAACTCCAAACCCGATGGTCATTAGTAGTAGAAACTATACATTTTTGTAATCCTTATGACCTTGTGCTAATTGAGGAATAAGGGGGTAAAGTTTGTACAAGGGTCAAATTCTATAATGTTTCAATTGTCTTCAAATGTATACCGATGTTTGCGTCATGTCATATGATTTTTAAAAAAAGGTATAGTTTGCTCTATTCATCATTTATGGTTTATTAACTATAAGGAAATAACGATTCAAGGTCATACTGTGGTAAAGTTTCAGAATGCTACGATTCTTTGGAAAATATATCAAATTGCTTGTCTCGTTGTGTAAGAACTGAAAAGAAAAGAATGGCAATTTTCAATTTAAGTATTTCCTGGTTCAAACGATTATACTTCCCCTAGATGCATTGCATCCTCATCCGATAGATAAAGTTTACAACATTTTTGTATAATTTGTCCGACTATAGTGGACATTTATAAAATCTCATTGTTAACACTAAGGTGACGGGGGGACAGCAACGGGGATGAAAATCCCTTGGTCACTTAAAGGTGCGTGTTCCGATCGTCTTTTGGGACCCCCCTGATTTACCCGGAAGTAGTATCGATTTTTATATCAGATGAAAGGCCGTATTTTTCTCATTGTCGTCTTGAAATTTGAGCCCTCGAATCCATTTCATTCCCAAGATATAAACAAAAAAACCGCCGTTTTAGTGGTTAACCACTTTTAATAGCACAGTATTGAATAGGGCTTTGCAACATGCATTATTGCGTCTACCATCAAAACCGCAAGTTCGTTTCCCACGGTACTTGATGGGGTGTATGTGCAAGTGCCAGGCTCTCATATCAAGTAGAGAACACAATACACATAAATCGTAACAACCACCTTTAAGTGTTGAAGCAGTTAACCAAAACAAAAAGAAGAAAAACATGTATGTGTGAACTTTTTAAAATATTGTATAATCCATCCCAAATCCACTGTGTGTGTCTCTAATTGTGCGTGTCTATGGCAAGTATATTGCACAATAGAACAGATAAACCTGCTTTTTCGTCGATAAACCTGGTTTTTCGATCGAAAAACCAGGTTTATACGTGTCTCCAACGCGCCTAACGTGGAGAGAAACTGCTGGGAGTCGTCTAATTTAGCTCTATACTCTGGCGTATAAGGCAAATATAAAAAAAAAATTGTGCATACTTACTAGAAAGATATTGCATTACGTTAATACAATAAGAATCGATTATGCCTAACTTACATAGTATCTATAAGAACCTCGAATGTCCTTCAGTGTATGCGAAAAGCGGGAAAATTGCAAAATCAGGCTCTCACTAAATTAACAATTTCCCGAGGATGGGTCAGGTGCCGAATTCTGCACGTATTGCAACATGTCTGAATATGAAACCTATAATAATAACTATCATAGTCCTTTATACTGCTCCGTTATGGCTGCCGGAGATGCCATGGATGATTTCTATAAAACATACTATTTGGGCTGTGTTTTGGGTAAGCACTGCTCCGTTCAAAATGTATTATGTCAGCTCATTTCGATATTTTTTTATTGAATAATACGGCAATTTAAAGGTATCCATTTCATAGAAACAAGTCCTTTAAACTGCAGCATCCGAAATTTTCTCGAGCTTGTGTAAATAAAATCGCATATGGGTGTGGCTTTAACGGGCAAGCTGATATTAATTGAATACCTCTTCTACTCTGCTGGTTTTCCTACAGTCTTTCAGTTTCATTTGTGTATTAGATTTTGTGTTTTGATAGAGAATAATACCATTTTAATTCGATTTTTTCTGATTTCGTGTTACTTATCTTATTACATTTCTTATCTTATCTGTTATTGCTATTTTATATCTAAATTGTTAAAATATTACGCGGAGAGCAAACTCTATCAAAATTGTGTGCATTTTGAAAGCCATTTCGATCACTTTCTTTCGAATCTTGTTATCTTATTGACATATATGACTGCGCATTGTATAACCCTTTTAGTCATATTGTATTATTTTCATTAATATCATCCGCAATATAAAATTACTTGAAGTAGCTTTCCTTGAAGAAGTAAGGAAAATGGATTTCGTAGAATCAACAAAGGGAAAAACGGAGGCCATGCATTTTGCGCTTCATGTCTATTTCAGATAGTAAATTATTTAAGAGTAGCATTGTTGTCATAAATTTTCATTTAATACCATAACTTAGGTGTTCAGCGTCATTAAGCGTGTCCCTATAGCCTTATTTGGAAGATTCGCATGGTAGTATAAACAATTCATGAAGATATTTTCAAGCTCCCCTTCTCCTCTTCACGATGAGATAACTGAAAGTTACAAAATCATAAATAGAATATGAACTAAAGTATTACATAACGGCACCGCAAATACAGCTTGTCACAAGAAATCGATGTTTATGATGCTAAAAATCAATCTAATGGACAAATCAAAATTAGATTAAAAATTTAAATATAAATACTTGAAATCTAAAATTCTACGGTAGGCCTATCCAAGGTACACACGCCGATGAATATGACCCCGAATGGCAAGTAAACTTAGGATTCGCCCTTTTAATCTGGTGCGGGTAAGTTAGTTTCCTCCCGCGACCGGAGTAGAACTGTACTACGTAAATAATAAATTTTATCGCTTAATGATGTCATCATCATATCAATTAACACTAAGGGTTTAAGGGTCTTGTGCCTTTGTATATAGGGGACCCCCCACCAACCGGAAAAACCACTTTGCCGGTATATTTATTTTTTTTTACAAATGAAGTCCAATTTCTTTTCTGATTTCCAGTGACAAGGTAATCCTCAGTGGTTATAGACCGTATACCGTACGGAGGTATACTTTATATCATTGATAAGTAATGGTAGATCTAGAAAGAACTACAAAGTGGGAATGTCGTTGAGAGGCTTGATGGCCGTTGATTACTAGAGTATGTGATGACAATGTGTAAATTAACATATTTTGAGGCGTAGTAGCAGTATTGGGTGACCAATGATTTAGAAATTCAGCTCTGCATACTTCTCATGCTTAGAGTATCATTAATATATTATGAATTGCAAGCACATGAATTTAATACAATTTTTTTTAAATGAATGACAGCACGCAGATAGACGAGAATTTAACGGAGGTATACTTCTCAGGCCAACAAATATACATACAATAGATACACGGCGGATTCCACACCAACTGTATGGACAACAACAAAAACAAACCTCTCTATTTAAACCGGTATTTAGAAGATTTAGTGACAAGTCCCGACGCTAGTCACGACTGGCAATAGCGCAATGTGTTAGGTACATCGGATGAGACCTAAGTATACACACAACACGAATGCCGTAAAATGATGTGGTACAATTGTACGTGTCATGCAACAATGCTTGACCGCGCCACAAAACACGGTTCCGCGCATATAATTATGAAAGCAATCAGTATCTAATGAAGGTTCCCAGTTCCAAACTGGTTTCATACCGGAAAATAGCATGCAATTTGCATTGTCACCTTATTAAAATAAATGTACCTTGCTGATGACACTGTGGATTCAGGAATGATCGAGTAATACCGAAACAGGAGCAATATCTCCATCGTCAAATTATTATCGCGCATCATCTACGATTATTTAGGAGTACTTTTCACCCCTCAATTCCGGGATTGACTCATGGAAGCAACGTTGTACATAAAAAAAACAACCCCAAACACTCAACAACGGAAAAGTCAACGGAAAGTTCTTTAAAATTCTGTTTTCAGCTTCCGATAGCCAAGACCTACCGGATTTTCCCATATCATTGCGCATATAATTTGACACTGAGGTTAACAAGTCTCTCGACCCCCCAACGTCATGAACACACCGTTGAAGAATTTCCAAGATCTCCCCAAGCTGATCACAACTTGACGTCACCATCGTAATGAGAGTAATGGAGCGGCGCGCTTCATCTGTCAATTGTATTGGAAGAAGAAGTGTGTGTAGTGCAACCAGGGCTTCAAAGCGACGCTCTTAGATGCCAAGTCGTCATAAGATCGTTCGTTTGCAAAATTTAAATAAATACTGTTAAAGCAACAGACGATTTGAACAAAATCTCACTTTACTCACAACTTTTTACCATAAAAAAAAAAAAGTGAACGTAATGCCAACGAGAATGAAAAAAGGTAGTTTAGTAATTCTAGTATACAGGGATAAAACTGTTGCAAATTATCATATTGAGGTTATTATACTTGACTTCAGAAGCGGTTAACGCTCAGGTCTTGGGATGGATGCAAGCTCATTGGCGTGTTCACAATAGCTTACGTAATTATTGGATTGAAATGTCACTCTGAAAATTCGAGGTGTGATAAGTCTAGCGCTCTCCTTGATATTTTTCCCTCGATGATTTGTTAGTTTCTACTTGGAATTTCGCGAAGTCTGATTTGAATGTAGAAGAATGTAGCTGTACGATTCAATACTGTACAATATTTCAAAATTTAATGAACATGTGGAAAGTTTGGAGTGGGTTGTTTTTTATATTTTTTCTACAATCACATCAAACGTTTACCCACTCAAATATCAGGCTGTTTTTGAATGGTTCTTTGGGGATCATTAATCTTCCCAAAATTGTCATAAAAGCGCCATTTTAAAGGCTCCATTTAAGACTTAAAAGTTTCCTGGTGTATAAGACCTGGATGAAAGAGATTAAATACAGAATAGACCCCATTATAATTGAGAATACTAGGGAGTCTGACTCTGGCTCGGAGTGTACGTGGGGCGACGCTCAGGAACAAAAACCACAGCGACCAAAGCCAAGGGAGAAGAAGGAATGACCAACTGAACATTGCTGCTACCTAAAATTGTCGCGTTGCCTAATCAAATCTCTAATAGTAACGGGGTTTGTATAATGAGTTAATTGAATTGAGTGAGATGATGCTATTGGTAAATTTCCAATCCCTTACAGTTTGGGGAACAAATTAAGGTACTTGTGGGCGTCAGTTCTGCAAAATGGCACTGCGCAAGACTGAAGACTGCTGACGCCTTGATCTGTAGGGGGAACTGGTTTAACGTTGGACTTGGGTATGGCTGATTCCCCCATGAGGATCTGTTCATCAGAATGAGACGCGATGCTTATAAGCGTTGTTGCAAGGAATCACAACCCAGTCATTGATCATGGAAGAAACACTGGCTTCTCTGTTATAATTGTGAAATAGAATCGTGCAGCACGCCTCAGCACCATATAGCTTATTGATTATTTAGGGATGGGTCATTATTTATGCCAGGGGGAATGGAGGATTTTAACTTTTTTGTAGCAAACTTTTTGCGTTACCCCCCCCCCTCGCTCCGTTCAAACAAAATTTCACGTTCCCCCTGATCATGTTGATTCTCCATTAAAAGTTCATGTTCCCTCCCTCTCGCGTGACTGAAAAATTTCACTTTCCACTCTCTCTTACAAACATTTTTCGGGTTCCCCCCTCAAATCCCCATTCCCCCTGGCCTAAATAATGACCCCTCCCTGAGCTTCATAGGGTCGCAAAAATGCTGACGCAACTCCAGGTGCGGGCGAACTAATGCCAGATAAGCTGTTGTCTTTTTCTGTGGAGGCCCTTTTTCTAAGGTTTCGTCTTCTCGCTGCAAGAATTTTTTTCTGCCCCATTAGATCATACTGATAGTCCCACTTAAATTTGTGTGAAAGATACACTCCAATATACTTGGTTTTAATCTCCACTCTAGCCAACGGATGGTTGTTTAAGCTTGTAGTTAGAAGGAACTTTGCTTCTTATTACCCATATTCATAAACATAACCACTTTTTTTTGGGGTATGGAATTTCATCTGCCAAATAGTGCCCCATTCATGAATTTGGTTGAATCATCCTTAGCTGTATCACAAGCAATTGGAGTCCTCCATTCATAACCAATGTATTAAAATTAATTCACATTATTTTCAGGCTGACATTATTTGTCCCTCACGTCCTGTTTGCACACCGATAGGAGAGGTTCATACCTTCAGCCACAAGAAGTGAAACATGTACCTCTTACCTCCTTCTACCTTATAGTATGTGGGGAATTGTAATGATGTTTTGTTTAGATTTTTCGTATAAAATTTTAACCCAATTTTTTTCCAATAATAGAATTTTTTATTGGAAGAATCTGAAATCTATATGGGGTGTAATGGTTCTTGGGATGTTTTATACTGGGTAAACCACTAAAAAAATTGTTTATCAAAATATTTACCTATCTGATAGAAACAACCTTGGTTTCAAGATTTGTATACGGAATTTTTTTCACAAAAATACAGTTTATTAGGCTTAAAATTATCCAATCGGCGCCCTCCAACGTACAAAGGTGTACAAAGAAGAGCTCAAGTCATTTTAAATTTTATTGATAAAATGCCAGGTTTGAGCAATTAATTAGCTCTTTAATTAAAACGTAGAATACACAATACAAAATCATGTTTCATCATCCACACTTGAGTACAAGATGTGTCAGGGGTGGTGGCTTTCATACTGCAGTAATAAAACCACATTATTCTAGCAGACTTCCCTGCACATTCTTTAATATTTGTAAACTTTAACGGAAAATATATACTACTGCTTATTTATAATCAGTAAGATTATTACAAGATCTATTTCAGCAAAACCAGCAATTCCAACATAAGATTAAAATGTCCACTGTGTGGAGGTTCACCCTATTTTTCCAAAAACGGGTTATTGTTTCACTAGCACAAATATCAGTATGCCATTGTGGTATTCCAGCCTGTCCTCTGTTTTGATTTCGTACACTTCACACTCTTAAATCTCCCTCAAGTTGCTCTTGACGATTTTTCCTGTCAGTTTGACAACCAATAGCTTCTCCCTGGACCACCGCACAGACATTATCCCAGCTAAATAATGCCAGTTGTACGTCCGCACTGGGTGTTTTGTGATATGGTGAGAACTCGGAGATACTTCAATATACAACGTCAAAATCCAACGCCTGAATAACTTAGAAGTTCTGGGTCATCGATGGCTCTCAAATGTACGCCCTCAACTGACGATGGAATGGCTGCTCCTCTATTATGTAAGGAGTGGCTTCAAAACTCATCCGCTAGCTGACCGGAAGTTTCGCAGCTCAATTGACCATAGTTTTTTGGACAAATAGAAAACCCAGTTCCAACCCGAAGCTCCGGACGGAACCGTTACGTCGGGTACCTTGCGGCTGAGTTTTTAAGTCCCCCCTACCCCAATGATAAAAGGAGTGCAAGCATTATATTTTCTAGTCCCATGGGGGCTATGTTTTGGGACCATTTGCCTCAGGATAACCTTGAATTTGGTTTGCCCTATTTGTTGGACACGAGGGGATGATTATTAGGAGGATAACAAATATATCAAAATTGTCACTAAATATGGTTGTAGAACACCTCCGGAGACCATTTCGAATGTTTATTGACTAAACCATTACAAAATAAAAACAAAAACTCAGTTTTGAACTGAACTGCTTGTCGTATTCGCCCCTATAGTGAAAGCATGCTTGGATTTCTGTGATACAGAAAATACCAAATCAATCTCTTATTACAATAAAGATGACGTTTCGGCTTATTCGTGTGTTTTCATACATCGGTAATAATTCAAAAGTATAAAAAACGGTTTTCGAAAAAAAATACGGGTGTGTCCTTGGTGTAAGATATTCATGTGTTAGACTAGAGTAAAGACTCTTTTACGGAAAAGAACTGTACATCCTTGTAATCCTTTGATCCTCTTAATCGAAGATTTTCATGCTTGGCTATTCCATGATTTCTTACTGAAGATGAACGCAAAAATCGGGGGCTCATTTTTCTTGAATTTCCCTCGTGTCTCTTTAAAAAAAACTATGGCCCTCACAGAGGGCAAACTTGAACTTTTTAATCATTAAATGTTTGTTTCTAGAGTTTTTACGTTAGTCAGAGTTTATGCCTAGATTTATATTTTCCCTAATTGCATGTTCCTCTCTACGTATACTACTAGAGTTTTCATGGATTTATTTGCCACATCACTACTTTGCCACCTAAACCTACTGCCAAAAAAATAAGCTTTAACATTAAACAATGTTTATGCAGACAAGGATAGTTTGGTTTATAGGCAAATATCTAAACACATGACCTTTTCTCATTTTTGTTCGAAAACATTCCAATGGGAACAAAGGTTAATGGTTCCATAGTCCCGATCGCTAATTAGCCTTGTCCCCAGAAACCCCCGAATTTTTAACCGGAATTTTGTCAACAAATGTGGTATTAAATGAATAGGCGACTGTTTTGTCTCATTATTACCCTGTGGAATCGTAGGGCTAAAGGATTTTGTTTTGGTTTTATGAGCGAAAATATGCCCCATTTTGGTCGACCAATATTA
>JAMKCH010041256.1:0-42558 GCA_023653785.1 Ophioderma brevispina
ACCGTACATAAAATCAACAATGTATTTTCGAATCAAACGACAACTTCAGACAGATTGATTGGTTCAAAGGTCAAATTAGACTCCTCACCATCCGCTATTTACAGTTTTCACACCTCTAATTAAACTGCTAGATACTTTCATGTACAAACATGCCATCAAGCAACTCTCATTTCTTGCTATCATGTGACTGGTACCTTAAATATTAGGTTTTCTCAGACGATCTTGATACTGTCAGCTTGCCAAGCATGGAAATACAAGGGTTGACCAGCATTCCCGTGAGAAATCGGCACCCGACAAAATTCACCGCCCAGCACAGACTATTTGAATAGAAGCACCGGCCATTTTTCCCTGCAGAAAGAGATCAGCCTGAAAAAATTAAATAGAGTGATGGACACTTCTGATTTACAAATGCTCCTTTAAGCAGAATCCTGACAATATGATGTAGCTGAAAATTGCAGCCATAGAGTGTCAGGTCAGGTTTCCTTTGAGAGTGTCAGGTCAGGTTTCCTTTGAGGGCCTGCTACTGGTATCCTGGTAACCAGTACTACCTGTCCCAGGGCAGAGTTGTCGGTGGCTAAACCGTCACCCCCATCGGATTTCTGATGAGGAGGGTAGATGGTTACCCTGGTAGAATGAAAAAGAAGATCTACCTACAAGGGTGTCAGCTCTGGAGAGCTAATGGTGGCCATCCAGCACATGCTGCCTTGCATGGTGGGCGTGGTTGCCCAAAGGCTAGGCCCACCGCCGAAAACTGTGGATTGACGTCAGGAAGGGCACCCGGTCAATTATCTTTTGCTCCAATAAATCCTCACACAGCAGTATTGCTGGGTGAGGTGTATCCGGCCACCCTCGTTAACGGGGACAAAACCGGATTTAAAACTTTGGTATAACTAACATAACTAACTTTAGGCAGATCCAAGCTTTTTTGAGTGGTCAACTTAGGTATGTGGCCCACTGTAACTAATTTTAGCAATGCCTGGCAGTAGGGTTGGGGGTAATTAGAGGTGTGAAATCTACAAGCTTATGGAATGAGTTTTAACATTAAAAGTTTGCTTCTAATAAATGTCCCCTTTTGGAAATTTGTTTGAGACAATGCAGTACATAATAGTAGCTGATAGTAGGCCTACAATATGGCAAGGGCAGCCTAACTTTTGGACTATAGCTTTCATGATATTTCCATTAAAAGATTCAAGGGAGAAATTAATCCCGTGACTAGAGCCTATGCAATATACCACTCTACCTTGTTCTATCTTGAAATTGTTGATTTGTGTAGATGTTGCTGTAGTAAAGATGGACAACAAACCTGTGAATAGCCTGAATACCCCATTATTGATGGAGATGGCAAATGCTCTTGAGAAACTAGAGAGTGATAAAAGCTGCAGAGGAATTATTCTCACATCAGTAAGTCTATTTTACTTAAGCAAATGCAATCTACAGAGCTTTTATTTATGGCAATGTGCTGAACAAACAATCTATAGTGATCTATCTATATATGTATCTATCTGTCTGTCTGTCTGTCTGTCTCTCTGTGCTAAATGTGGTATACTTGTGTGACTCCATTTCTTATGTATTGCTTTATTCTGTCATGACTTGTGTGTCTAATTTTGCTACTATGTGTCTAATTTTAACAAAAGAAAACTCACATAAGTGTACCTGTGTTAACTTGTCTGTCTGTCTGGCTGTATGTTTGTCTCTCATTCTTTCTGTCTATTGATACTTCTTGCATATGCACATACAGTGACCCATGGATGGGTAATTTAAGGGATGTTAAGGCAGTTGAACTCAAAAGTCATCTTCAGGTCATTGGAGGTCACGTGTAAAGCACTTAAATGCTTCTTGTGAAAAAAATAATGGATATATTTTCCAAACATTCTCAAAATGACCCTTAAAGGGTGGTTCATATGAGGTGTTCAGAGATGAAAGGTCAAATGTCATCCATGGGTCATTTTGGGTCATAACAATTATAAAACAAAGTTTTTTTATGTGCACAGAAGTGGATGGGTATTCACCAATGAAATCGGAAAGTCAAATTGGCCTCATGATGCATTTTTTACTATCATACTCTTTGGTGTTCAATATTTGTATACTAACACTTGGCTAAAAATCACTGTAATCATGATATAAAAACCAAAATGACACTTGGCTAATTCATGACATTCCACCACGCACATGACTACAAATATTGAAAATATAAAAAGTATCCATAATGGGTAGGAGAGTGACTAGTGTACATCAGTGAGTGGAAATAAATGAAGATAACAGTCCAGCAAAGGAGTACCCATCAGAGAAAGACCAAGGAGTGACAGCAGGTCACTTTTAAAGTGGTTAAAACTAATGGTGCACAAACTAAAGACCACACTAAACATGCAGTGGAAGCACGGTGGGCCCACTCGCACACAGCACACAAATTCTTAATCATAATAGAATACAAATTTTCATCACTATAAACTAGAGCTGGGAGGTATAATTTCATATCTGTTTAAACCATGCATAGTATTTCAGTATTTTTGTTCTGTTACCCTGATGACTGCCAAATTTTGAGCCTTCACCAAATGCAATTTTAGCATACCTCCATCAATAAGTTACATTCAAGTTACCAGCTTTTCATTCAGTCAATTTGGAAGCTTTTTTTTTCTTACATATGCATGTGTTATACTTTAATCCAACTGAAACAGTTGAATATCCTAAATAAAGAGTCCCTATATGTTTGTGTGGCCCTGACATTTTATACATTATTTATTTGTAGACCCCTCTTCAATTGCCGCCACCACCTAATTGGTGGTGTGTTTGTGGTGTGTGGGGGTGGGTGAGTGGGTTGAGTGTGGTGTGTTGCAATGGACTTTGGGGGTTTTGGGTGTTTTGGTCTTTGGCCACTTGTTTTGTGTGTTGTGGGGTGTTTGTGCTTGTGTTCTAGAGTCCATTTCTCTACCTCTGTGCAGTACTGGTGAGCCACCACTCTTGACACATCTTTTATGCACGCGTCAAGATATGCTGTCTTTGCGCGCTGTGTGCAACTGCCGTCAGCGCGGAGCGTGTTTGTTTGTACTGGTGCGACCAGTCCAAACGCGCTGACGTCACGGCACGGAGAAGGCAAATGAAGGATCGACAGGTTCATGTATATGGGTGGCCATTGCAACCATAGTGTATATATGCCTAAGGCCATACAAGAACTCGGCAAGGGATTTCCAGTTCTGTAAAAGTCATTATTTAAAGACGCATGCACTGAAACTTTTAACTTAACACTGATGGTGTATAATTCTGATGAAAATGTGACTTCAGACAAAAAGAAGTGTAAATTTGTAATGTAATTCTAAACTGTGTACTGGTCTTTGAGTTCGTAATGCATGTTGAAATGTTCGTGTACAGATCCAGCACTAGAATAAACTTGCATTTATTCCATCCCAGGCAAATCAAGCATTATATTCTCAGCTGGTGGAGATATCCTTGAAATGTATCAGAAGTCTCCAGATCAAACCAATCCTTTTTGGAGATGTCTTCAAGAAGTTTGGCTTAAGCGTGTTATGGTCAATCACTCATAACAATAGCAGCTATTAATGTGAGTATGGTACAATTGCTAGCTAAAAATATGAACTGTCTGTATGTGCAATGTCCACATGAATTCTAATTGCGGAGTGGTTTCTGTTGTTCTAAACACTGAAACACGGTCTATTGCCAAGCGGGCGGTTGAGTTGAATCTTCCTCTAATATTTTGATCTATTAATGGCTTAATTGACAGAGGATTCACAGTGCAGGGGCGGGATGTTTGTTATCCATGTCATGTGATTACAGGGTCATGTCAGAAGGTAAATTACCATAGGATTGAATGAGACACTATTGGTGAGTACATCGTATTGCTTTCTTTAAAAACAAGTTGACTTAAGGCAGGAGTTGTTTAAGTTGGAAGGAAAACTCACGACTTAAAGGAGAACAAGAATAACTTACATAATATAGCTATAAAACAATATGACACATAGGAGTTGGTTTAATGGTAAAACGGAATTATACTAACATTAAACGAATTAAAAGCATGGTGTTCTGACCTGCGCTATTTGAACAAATCGACGTAACTGCTATATGGGCTATGTATTGTGTTATGCGATACGGACGGCCCAGTTCACAGTAGCGTTATACACCTTCACACATGATGCTTTCATATAATGTGTATTTCCTATGTGGCATGTTATGACCTAAATTGCGGTGCGTATCGCATAATACGTTATACATTAGCGCGATTTTTAAATGCAACATGGTCAGACTAGATGGTTGTAATCCGTGTTAGGGTTATTAATTCTGTTTACTATGAAAAACTACTCGATATGTGGTCAATAATGATTTTATATGTAATTGTTAATATACTCGTGTAGGGTTCTCCTTTATTTTAGCAAGTGAGGACTTAAGCCACACTCAGTTTTTTTTTTTCCAAACTTAAAGCGGCACTGACATTTTCACACCATTTTGAAATTGCTTCACAGTGTTCTCAAATCCTAGTCTAGGCCATTGGAAGAATAGAGAACATTTTTACACCTAAAAATAACATACTTCAAAAAACAGATAGGGACGTTAATAGAGATTCAAGACATCCCGGTAATGGTAGGCCAACTTTTAAGTTTTCCTTAACTTTAATCAACAAATGTGTATATTAAATGAATATCATAGACTTGTACTCATTGATATTAAAACCACAAAGGTCACAGACTGGTCAAACATGGTGCATGCCATGGGAAACATGCATACGGTGTGCGTTTTCCTGTGTTAAACGCCATTTCCGTCGTCTTCTGAATTAATGTCGCCGGCGACATTAATTATAAAATTGTTCTGTTTACCCATAAGGACGCTGATTTGGTCGTAAACATTTCAGGTGAGGGCTAATGTAAAGCTTTACAACCATGCATAAATATCGATTTTGAAAACTCTTGAGGGCGCACTATTTTTCAAATGTGCCAGTGTCTCTTTAAAATGCCCATTTTGCCTCTAAATTGCTAGTGTTAGGTCATATCAACACCTTATGTTACTGCGAAAAACAGACACTAAAACATTTTAAAGCGGTCTTGAAGATGCCATTTACAACTGTTTTAATTACTAATAAAGGACTGATCCTGACTTTTATTAGTAAACAATGCATACAAATTGTAATTTCTTGACCAATATGGTAGGGGTCTTTGCTACAATAATTTTCAATAAAATGCAAAAAAATAATAGGGGGCACGATTTGCTTATAAATTTTGAAGAAATCGCAGATAGTGGCCTCAATAACCTTCTTTCAGGGATAGTATTTGAGAGTGCTGATGTGTTTACTACTTTTCATTGACTAAGAGTGGCTTTTAAGTTTTCATCCTCTTTACCAATAGATGACTACAGAAGGCATCAACATTTTAAAATACTAATTGAGATTTCAAACAGTACCACTTGTTTTTTTAATGCATCTGTGTGGAAAGACCTTATGACTACATGCTCTCAGGGGTGTCAATTCTTCCGTTATTAGTCCCTGAGGTGGGGAAGTAGGTTTTGTCTCTATGGTCATTTGGGGAAAAGTTTGATGCTTAGGTGATTGGAACCAATGTTAAATTTTTGGGTAGAATTGGGATAAATTGTGGCAAGGAAGGGGAACAATTCTGATTTTCTGGAAAAATAGACACCCCTGCATGTTCTATGTGTGTGTTTCTGTCTATGAAACTCTTAGTACACTCTTTTTGACTCGTCGGTATGTTTTTAACCCATCAATTCAATATTGAATTGAAGGTTATTGCGATCGAGCGCATTGTGTTTTAATATGTCGGCTCTTATTTGCGCTAGTCAGCGCTACTAGTCGGGCGTATAATGTGGTTCTGAAGCAACGGTGACGTCGTTTGTAGGGTTTGTTTTTTTGGAATTTTAGTGATGGGAGTTTGGATAAGTTTTGTGTTTTTTGGGCATCATTTGATGCCGCGCTTGTCGTCTTTCTTTCTGAAAGCTATTGGTTTGTGTGCACATGTTAAGCATACCTGCCAACTAGTAAGATTTAATATTATTTTGTAAGATTTCCAAGATTTTTGACAGCAGAAAATCTTACTAATAAGATTTTTATATTTTTTGCAAAGAAAAATATTTCTAAAAGTCAAAAGAAAATTTCAAATTTGGTGTCCATGCCCCTTTGTGAGCCCCTCCTGACCCATCCAGGTACCCTAAGGCAGGCTCCTGAACCCCATCAGGGCCCAAAGACAGACCCTAGGACTCCATTTTGCTAGTGTTCAGTGCCATGGTGCTTGCCGTATGGCACTGAACGATTTTGACTTTCCAATGTTGGCAGGTATGGTTAAGCGGTGCTAGCGGGGTACTGCGGGTCAAACGCGATTGCAAGAGTAAGCTCATTTGCATATCAAGTGCAAATAAAGAATATGAGTATGAGTATCGAGTTTTAGCCGAAAAAAAAAAAAAAAAAAAATCGTTTGTAGGGTTTGTTTTTTTGGAATTTTAGTGATGGGAGTTTGGATAAGTTTTGTGTTTTTTGGGCATCATTTGATGCCGCGCTTGTCGTCTTTCTTTCTGAAAGCTATTGGTTTGTGTGCACATGTTAAGCATACCTGCCAACTAGTAAGATTTAATATTATTTTGTAAGATTTCCAAGATTTTTGACAGCAGAAAATCTTACTAATAAGATTTTTATATTTTTTGCAAAGAAAAATATTTCTAAAAGTCAAAAGAAAATTTAAAATTTGGTGTCCATGCCCCTTTGTGAGCCCCTCCTGACCCATCCAGGTACCCTAAGGCAGGCTCCTGAACCCCATCAGGGCCCAAAGACAGACCCTTGGACTCCATTTTGCTAGTGTTCAGTGCCATGGTGCTTGCCGTATGGCACTGAACGATTTTGACTTTCCAATGTTGGCAGGTATGGTTAAGCAGTGCTAGCGGGGTACTGCGGGTGAAAATGAAATGTAATAGTGCTACCAAGATTTACCAAGGACAGAGGTCAAACGCGATTGCAAGAGTAAGCTCATTTGCATATCAAGTGCAAATAAAGAATATGAGTATGAGTATCGAGTTTTAGCCGCTTGAGCAGATTTAGTATAAACACGCCCTGGATTAGACGACACAAAAGGTGTGAAGTCGGCTTGGCTCTTTTTATGTGATGAAAACACGCACAAAAAATTCGGACAGCTCAAGTTTACCATGATACCATAACTCTATGATGATGCCTACTTGGTGCTAAGAATGTTATGCACTTGTTTTAAGTTTGTCATGTGCAGGTCATTTGTTTGCTAATTGAATATTAAAAGGACACTGCAATGTGAAGAGTGCACCATTTTTGGTCCCCCGCCAACTTTATTTGGCAAAGGGGACTATAGAAATGCCCTGCGTCCATGTGTGTGTGTGTGTCCCACGCGATATCTATGGATCTTAGCAAGTGTGGGTGTCCATCTTCGCAACATAGATGTATCTCAAGTAGGCGCTGGCTGGGATGCAAGGTGGGTCATGTGACATCGGTCAAAGGTCAAATATGGTCAAAAATATGGTCAAATTTGGTCCAAAATAGGGTTATATTGTTATAAGCCTTGTAAACACGATATCTTTTGATCTAAGCAAGTATGGGTATTCATCTTCACACCATAGATGTCACCCAAGTAGGCGGTGGATGAGTTCGGAGGGTGGGGACTTGGCATGAGGTCAAAGGTCAAATAAGTCAAAAATAGTTGTCAAAGGGTTAAAAATAAGGTTATATTGATATTAACATGTAAATACACGCTATCTTTGTCTAGAAAGTATGGGCCCATCTTAGCCCATGGATGTCACACAAGTAGCTCCGGTGGAGTAAATTCAGGGGTGAGGGTTGTGGCATGGGTCAAGTCAATGAGGTTCAAAAATGGGATTAAATGCTATAACCCTGGTCGATTGTGGCAGGATGATGAAACTTGGTGGGTGTGGTCACATTCAGTGCCAAAAAAATTGAAGGTCATTTCAAGTCATGTGGGGCATTGTTCAAGGTCAAATGGAATTCAATATGCAAATAAGCCCTTGGTCAATTGGGTAGGAGTGATGAAACTTGGTGGGTGTGGGTCAACATTCAGTGCCAAAAAAATTGAAGGTAAATTTAAAGGCCATGTGGGGTCATTCAAGGTCAATGGAATTTAATTGCGTATAAACGTTTGTCATTGTGGTCAAATCATAAGATGTGGTAGGATGATAACCTAGGTGGGGTGGTCAACATCAGTGCCAAAAATTTGGCTAGTCATTTCAAGGTCATGTGGGGTCATTAATGTCCAAATCCATACAAAATGGTTTATGGTCATGAAGAAATGATGGGGTGTAAGACATTCATTGCTAAAAAAATTGAAAATCATTTTCAATGTGTGTGGGTTATTCAAGGTTTGAGAACCACTTATTCCCATCACAATCCTCCCTTTATCTTAAAATGATTTCCATAACTTGGAATTACCGCGACGGCGGGGGACTTGTGGTTTGAGAACCGCTTGATATATTTAAAAGTTTTGGGGGAGAAGGAGATGGAAGTGAGGTTGATACAGTGTTCAATAATAAAGGAGTCCTGTCGATTGCACCAGGATTGCATCTGCAACTTATGTTTGTTAGGGGTTGTTTTATTTCTTAAGGTTAGGGCCTATGTGTATTTTACAATGTAGCTATTGTTATATGGAGAAACCAGCTTGTGAGGATTGTATGCAAGTTCTCCCTTTATTGATAATGGTGTGTACCCGCCTCCAGGCGCGATCCAGGGGGGGTGCCGGGGGTTGCCTTGGCACCCCCCCCCCCCCGGCCGCCGGACATTTTTTGGCGGAATGTGATGATGCTTCATTATTTTATTCCGCTCCATCTTGACATCTGATGACCTCACTCCCTCGTTTTTTTTAAAATTGCGCCGTTGACAAAGATTTGCAAAATTTGCCTTCCCTAAATTCCCCATCCCGCCCAAAAAAAGTTGCACGATCTGAGATCGAATTTCCCGGGACTTGAAGGTTACGAGCTGTCTTTCAGGTTCTTGTCGACTGGCAACCCAAATTTGCTATTGTGATTTAGAGACGCACCATTTGACTTCAAGGGGGTTGGAAGTTTTCTATAAAAAAAATCACTTTCCACTCGCTTTCCATTAAAACAAAAACTCGCACCTTATAAAAAAGGAGTTGAAAGGTAATTACAGAACCTGATTAAAAGTGTTGGGCTTCTCCTCGGTTTGAGAAAGTACGACACCATTTGTCATTTTATTGAACGTTACGACCAATCTTGTACTACCTTTGTACCACGGGCCCGTGCACCAACGTTGAAAGGTTGACGTGCTTCATCACAAATTAGCCTTACACCAGTTTCAGACCATTTACTCAAGTACTAAAGTAGGCCTATATTACTATTTTTATTATAACTTGCAATTTAAAATTCGGGTCTATCAACTATATTTAACTCTGTATGATCATGGTGGTTTTGATGCAATATAATGCCAGAGCCCAAACTCTCAGGAATCACACTAACTGAAGGTCAGGAACATAATATAAGTAGAAATGTAAAAGTTGCTTGAAAAATAAATACTCGAAAGTTTCGGTGGACCACCAACCCGCATCGCTTTTGCGGCACATGGCTGCATTGCGGCAACTGCATCAGGAAAAAGTTTTGATTGCTTTGCAAAACAGTTGGTCATGCATTATAAAATAATATTGTTCCATCAAATTAGCATGAGAAAATGGTTTGTAAAGTGAGCATTGCAAGGGTTCCGTACTTTGACCACTCACACCCCCGGCGGCTTAATATATACGTACTATCCATTAACACTTTGGCAAACAAATGCTTACCAATCAACTATATTTTACTTTTTAGCATTATATAAAATTGTTTCTATCAATTTGCATGGGAAATGTGTTTGGAAGCGAAACATCGCAAGGGTTCGCTCGGAAGGGGACACCCCCTCCCGCACCCAACAGCTTGATATATACGAACTGCCTGGGCACTTCATGCTTTAATTCAAACAAAACTTAAACCATCAAACTATATTTTACTTTTTAAAACTGTGATCATCTTAAGCATTATTCATTTTCTTTATATCAAAAAGTGGCATGGGGGAAAATGTGTTTTGGAAAGCTTGATATACGAATCTCGTGAGTCGAACTCCAGCATGCTTAATACAACAAACAACTAAATCCATCAAACTAATTATTTTACTTTTTTAAAAAAATGCTGATCAGATCATATAAAACATTAGAAAAGCATTATTACACATGTAGAGTAAACCACTTATCAAGTTGTTCTATCGAATTTGCATTGGGAAAATGTGTTTTGGAAGCGAAATTGCAGGGGTTGCAGTCGCTTTGCACGGAGGGGTATCCCCCTCACCTCACCCCAGGAAGCATTGATACGAAACTATGCATGAAACCACTTTAACAAAACTCTAACCCATCAACTCTATTTTACTTTTAAAACTGCTAATTATATTTAAAGGTGTTTCTATCCAATTTGCATGGAGGAAAATGTGTTTTGGAAAGTAAATATTGCAAGGGTTCTGCGCTTCGGCGGGAGGGGACAAACCCTCCCGCCCACCCAACCCGCGGACAGCTGATATACGAAATTGCATGCAAACACTTTATGCTTAATTAAACCAAAACTTAAACCCCATCAACTATAATTTACTTTTTAAAAATGCTAATCATACCTAAAATTAGTGAACCACTTATAAAATTTAAGTTGTTCTACAAAATTCCATGGGAAACATGTGTTTGGAAAAGTACATATTTGCAAGGGTTATGCAGCTTCGCGGGGAGGGGATACCCCCTCCCGCCCCCACCACGGAAAGCTTGATATAACGAACTCTACATGAACACTTTAGCCTAATCATAACATCCCACGGTCCAGGCAAGTTGTTAAATTTCAAAACAAGATTACCCATCAAACTAATATTTTACTTTCTAAAAATGTTGGATCGTTACTATCAGGAAAATATTTTCAAATGTTTCCATCAAGATTTGCATGGGAAATGTTTTTTGGAAAGTGAACATTGGCAAGGTAGCGCTGTGCGGGGAGGGGAGACACCCTCCCCACCCACCCCCAGACAGCTTGATATACGAACTCTCATGAACAATGTATGAAATTTAAAAACAAAAACTTACCCATTCCAATTATTTTTCTATTTAAACATGCTAATATACTATAATTTAAGTGACCCACTTATAAAATTTAAATTGTTCTCTGTCAAATGCATGGGGAAATGTGTTTTTGGCAAGGCAATATTGCAAGGGCTTCTGCGCTTCGCGAGGGAGGGAGTAACCCCCATCCCGCACCCAACCCCGCGACAGGTGATATATTGACAAATTCTGCATGAACACTTTATGCTTACTTCAAACCCAAATGTTAACCCTCAACTATATTTTACTAATTACAAAGATCATACTCAATATCACAAGCATATAAAGTGAACCCATTCAGAAATTTCAAATTGGTTTTTGATATCAAATTGGCATGGGAAAAAGTGTTTTGGAAAGTAAAGATTGCAAAGGTTATGCGCACAACCCCCCTCCCTGCACACCCTGCGCGCTATAGGCCTACGTGCAGGTGGCCCAGGATATTACCTAACCCCCACCCCCATCTGCAGGGGCCTAACATTAAAAAAAAAACATGGGACCGAATGAGTCAACCGCCACCAATAAAATAAAAAATACGTCTAAGTAGGACAAAACAAATCCAGCCTATGACTTGAAGAAAAAAAACCTGCCCCCAAAAGCCCAACGAAAAAAAACAACTTGCCCTCACCCAAATTTCAGAACCCCCCACCCCTCTTTTGAAGTCTAATGGTGAGTCCCTTATCGGGGACAGCCGATGAGCTTCTCGATCATTGGTTGGACGCTTGGTCCCTTGCTACATAATTCTTATCTTACACCTTTATACTTGACCTCTCGTCGTCTATATCAAACTTCAACGTGCCTCGGCGTTGAACTCCACTGTTAATTGTGTTATAAACTTATATACTCGAAGTCATGATCAATTGTCCTGAAACAATGAACTCTTTCCAGCGCTTTAGATATAAGTGATATGAAATTTCCCCTCAACTACTTGGAAAAGTTTGATGCATGATAAAATGAAGAGCTTCCGCGCTTCGGCGCCGGACAGGGAGGGATAACCTCTCCCGCACCCACCCCCCGCACCGCTACGCGGCGCCGTGGCTGATACGCACACCATGACATCCAACGCAAAATAAAAAATATGTGGCACCACCCCTCCAGTGGAGGTCTGGAATCCGCCCTGCCCGCCTCGGTCTGTTGCATGGCCAAACATCACCTATCCTGACTTCAGGTCGGACTGTGGAGTGAACATTTGTATCATAGGGTACTGTGGGTTCTTAGATTTGATCAAATCGTGTATTAGATTATAGATAAATAAACTATGGAATTGGTTTTCAAAATTTAATGGGAAACAGGAGGTAGTGTTGTGAAAACAAAATTAAGATGTTAGCTATTTAATCATTATGGCGTTCAAGTCTTGGCTATCTAGGTAGCAACTTGTTCGAAGTGTGTCATGGTGCAGGTTCATTTGTTTGCTAATTGAATATTAAAAGGACACTGCAAGGTGTGAAGATGTGCACCATTTTGTCCCCCGCCAACTTTATTTGGCAACAGGGGGATTCTAGAAATGCCCTGGTCCAGTGTTGTGTGGTTGGCCCACGCGATATCTCTGATCTTAGGCAAGTGGGGGTTGTCCATCTTCGCAACATAGATGTATCCAAGTAGTTTTTTTTGCCCTTTGGCTGGGATGCAAGGGGGGTCATGTGGAAATCGGTCAAAGGTCACCTTATGGTCAAAAATAGGGTCCAATAATTGGTACAACATCGGGGTTATATTGTTATAAAGCCTTGTAAACACGAATCTTTTGATCTACGCAAGTATGGGATTCCATCTTCACACCATAGATGTCACCCAAGTAGGCGTGGCTGAGTTCGGAGGGGTGCATGTGGACATAGGTCAAAGGTTCAAATAGGGTCAAACAATAGTGTAAATGTGTTAAAAATAAGGTTATATTGCTATTAACCAGTAACTACACGATATCTTTTGACTAAGCAGTTGGCGTACCATCTTAGCCCCATGGATGTCACCCACGTAGTCGGTGGATAAATTCAGGGGTGAGGTATGTGGCATGGGTCCAAAGGTCTCCAAATGCGGTCAAAAATGGGTGGATTTGATTAAATTGCTTCTATAACCCTGTCGATTGTGGCAAGGATGATGAAACGTGGTGGGTGTGGTCAACATTCAGTGCCAAAAATTTGAAGGTCCTTTCAAGGTTCATGGGGGTCACTCAAGAGTTCAAATGGAATTAAAGTGCTCATTAACCCTGTTCCATGTGTTGTTTTATCGGATGATGTGAAAAACTTGGTGGGCTTTGTGGTCAACATTTCATGCCAAAAAAAATTGAAGGTAATGTTTCAAGGTCATGTGGGGTATTCAAGGTTCAAATGGAATTAAATTGCTATAACGTTTGTTCAATTGTGGTCAAATCACAAGTCATTGGTAGGATGATGAAATGAAAATCGGTGGGTGCCCGTGCTTGTGGTCCCCCTCTTGTGGTCAAAATTCCAGTGCCAAAAATTTGGATACCCCGGATAGTCATTTCAAGGTCATGTGCGGCCATCTACATGTCCACAATCCATACACCCTGGTTGTATGGTCCATAAGAATGATGGGTCCCTGTAGGTAGTACATGCCAATTCATGCCTAAAAAAATTCTTGAAAATGCATTTCATAGTTTTTGTTTTTGTGGTGTGTTATTTCAAGGGTTTTGCAGAACACACTTATTCCCCCCCTCAACAATCCTCCCTGTGAGTCTTAAAATTATATTTCCCTCCCATTTACTTACCGCGACGGGCGGCGGGAGGGACCTTGTGTTTAGAACCGCTTATTGTAATTTATAATTGTTTTGTGGGTGGGAGAAGGAGCAGAGGGATCGATCGAGAAGGAGATGGATCCATTAGTGTTGTTTGAGTTACAGTGGTCACAACTAATAACTGGAGCTACCCTGTCGATTGCATCCCGGATTGCATATGCACTTATGTTTTGGGTTGGGGTTTGTTTCTTTACTTATTTAGGCCTATTGGTTGTATTTTCAAATTTTGTCGTATTTTCGATTTGGAAGAGAAAAGTTGTGTGATGAATTTGTAGCAAGTTCTCTGTATTTGTAATGGGTGTCCCGCCTCCCGGAGCGGATTCCAGGGGGGGATGCCGGGGTGCCTTGGAACCACCCCCCCCACCCAACCGGCCGCCGGAATTTTTTTGGACGGAATGTCGATGCTGTTCATATTTTTATTCAGATCCATCTTGACATTGATGACCTCACTCCATTCGTTTTTAAAATTCCGTGGGTTGACATAAGATTGCAAATTTACCTTCCCTAAGTTCCCCATCCCCCCAAAAAGTTGCCCGAGTCTGATATCGAATTTCCCGGAGACTTGAAGGTTACAGAAAGCTGTCTTTCAGGTTACATGTCGACTGGCAACAAATTTGCTATTGTATTTAGAGATGTTCACACATTTGACTTCAAAGGGGTGGTTGGATCACGTGTTCTAATAAAAAAAATCACGTTGCCCCGCTTCCATTAAAAACAAAAATACTCGCAACCTGATAAAAAGGGTTTGAAAGGTAATTACAGGACCTGTATTAAGTGTGGGTGCTGTGTTCCTGGTTTTGTAGGAAATTTACGATTCACATTTTGTTTCCATCTACAATTGAACGGTGCGGACCAATCTTGACTACCTTTGTACCCACGGCCCGTGCATGCACCAACGGACCACGGTTGACGTTGCTTCATCACAAATTCGCCTCACACCAGTTTTCAGACCATTACTCAAGTACTCTAAAGTAGCCTAATTACTATTTTTTTATAACTGCAATTTTAAACTTGGGTCTATCAACATTAATACTTAGTAAGTCATGGTGGGTTTTGTATCAAGATATGTCCAGAGCAAAACCTCTTCAGGAATCCATAACCTGAAGGTCAGGAACATAATATAAGTGGAAATTTAAATATGCCTTGAAACTAACATACTCCAAAGTTTCGGCTGGACCCACACCCGCATCGCTTACCGGGCACATGGCTGCATTGCCGCCATTACATCCGGAAAACAGTGTGATTTGGCTTGACAAAACCGTGGTTCACATGCATCTATAAAAAAATATTGTTTCACGCATCAATTAGCATGAGAACAATGTGTTTTGTCAAAGTGAGGCATTGAACGGGTCCGTACCTTTGCCGCACTCACACCCCGGCGGCTTGATATATCAGTACTACTCCCATTAACACTGCGCATAACAAATGCTCTTATCCCCATCAACTATATTTTACAGTGTTTCGCTTCATTATATAAAATTGCCCTTTACTATCTATAAATTTGTTGCTTTAGGTTGTGAAATGTTGGTTTTGTGAAAGCGAACACTCGCAACGGGGTTTCCGCTCGGGAAGGGCGGACACAACCCCTCCCGCACCCCATTTTAATCAGACCAGTGATATATACGAACTCTGCTGGCACTTCATGCTTAATTCAATACAAAACTTAAACCAGCAACTATATTTTACTTTTAAACCTGGCCGATCATACTATAAGACATATTCATTTCTCTATCAAAGTTGCCATGGGAAAAGGTTGTTGGCGAAAGCTTGATATGCAAACTCTCGAAGAACTCTTAATGCTTAATTCAACACCCAAAAACTAATCCATCAACCTATATATTTTACTTTTTACACCCATGCTGATCCATCATCTATATAAACATTTAAAAGCATATCCACAGTAGAGTGAACCACTTATCAAGTTGTTTATATCGAATTTGCATTGGCAAAAAAAAAAAAAAATAGTTTTTTTGTTTGGAAAGCGGAACTATGAAACGGGTCCGCGCTTTGCACTCGAGGGGGTATCCCCTCACCCCCCCACCCCCGGAAGCTTCGCAGTACCGCCACTCTGCATGAACACTTAACCAAAAACTTACAACCAATCACACGTAGACTTTACTCTTAAAACTGGCTAATTTATATTTCAAGTGCTTTTTATCATAATACCTGGGGAAATGTTTTTTGTGTTTGGAAAGTTACAATATGCAAGGGTCTGCGTGCTTCGCGCGGGAGTGGGACCACCCCCTCCCGCAACCCACCCCGGACAGAGTAATACGAAAACTCTGGCATGAACACTTATGCCTTATTCAACCCACAAACTTAACCCAGGCAAAACTATACTTACTTTTACAAAAATTGTACATCATACCTATAATTTAAGTGAAACTTATAATTCTAATTGTTTCTATTCAAATGCATGCGGAAAACATGGGTTTTGGAACCCACCGCTAAAAATATTGCAAGGGTTCTGCGCTTCGCGCGGGAGGGGATTACCCCCTCCCGCACCCCCCCCGGACAGCTGATATACGAACTCTACAGGAAACACTTTATGACTATAATAACTCACTTCCATCCGGGTTTCCAGGCCCAAAGGGTTATTCAAACACAGGTACAAGCCCCCCAAAACTAGAGGGGTGACGGGCTACAAAACCAAAGGGGGCACTGCGTACGTGATGCGGCAAGAGGGGAACTATACTACGCGCGTGGTAAAGACACTCGCATCACCCACCACCCCATCCCAACCCTGAAAATCACCCCCCTCTTATTATCCCACCTCCCTTCCCCAATATGCGCGGAACCCCCTCCACCCAACCGCCCACCCCTCCTCTTGCCCTCTTTTCAAACCCTTCCCCCCCCCTGCACACCCATCCATCCACTAAGGCTCCCCCCCCACACAAGACACCCCCGACACCCTCCTCCCCGCACCCCTACCGCACTCGTGCGCGCCGGGGAGATAACCCACACATCGCCGTGGGAAATAACAGTCCAGGTCCTCACACGGGAACCTCCCTAGTCCCCCCCCATCCCTACCGCAAGCGTTCTTCATCAAATCCTCTTCCCACCCGACAGCCACCTGCTTCTACGACACGACACTTCCATGCTCTTCTGGCCCCCCATCACCCTCGTTCCCCCTCCCGCCAGTCTCTGCGACCCACCCACTTGCAGTTTCTCCTTGCTGGTTCCCTAGGTGAACTCCACCTAGACTATTCTCGCCTTCCAAATTCATTACACTTTATCTCTGCTCTCACCGCTTTCCTCAGTTCCCCATGGCTCCTACTCACCCAAGGCCCTCCTCTCCGCTATTTCCTTTGTTCTTAGTATATTCATTCCTTTCCCCGACGAGTGTCGGTCGGTCGCGAGCCCACGAGTATGACAGGGGGTGGGGTTGTGTGCATGGTTCGCGCGTGGAACTACGCGTGGACTTTGTCTCCAGCTCGTCGTCCAGATGGTTAGGGGGGGGGGGGGTCGGCCGTTACCCGTGTGCGAGCGTGGCGCTCACCAGGAACCTTTCTGACCCGTGTTCACCCCGCCCTTCTTTTTCCCCGCAGGCTTAGTGAAGGTCTCGTGGTGTGCTTGTTGGGCCTAGCCCGCGGAACCCCGCTCTACTCTGTGTTGTGGTTCCTCCCCAACACAACCTCTCCGCGCCCCCCAGGGACCCAAGACATGCGTACCGCCCGCGTGCTCTCGGTCGTGCGTGCGGGCGTCGGAGAATTTATTGCGGTTGTGGGGGGCGGGCATTGTGTGCGGCCGAGGGCAGGCGGGTAAATATAAGACCTCCCGCCCCTAGTACCCCCCTCTCCTCCCCACCTTCGTGCCCCTTGACGTTTTTTGCCGTTTCCAGCGTCAGCGGGCGCCACTTCTACCTAGACGCCCCCCCCCCTCACTCCCCCCCGCAAGCCAAGCGTAAGCCACTCACTCCACTTCTGCCTACCCTCCTGTTTAACTTTTTCATTGCATACTTTTGTCCTTTCGACCCCACCCCGACGCCCCCTCCTTTCTCTTTTTTGTTCGCTCCAGGGAAAAAGAGGACGGACACTTCAGGGCTTGTCCTTCCTGTCTAGTTCTTTCCTTTGGAAAATCAAGAAAGGAAACCAACAGCAAGAGGCACCGGGGACGAGGCGAAACAGGCGAGCGAGAAGACGAGCAGGTAAGGGGGATAACCACAGGAGAAAGGGGCAAACCGGACATGCTTCGCGGGGCCAGCCTCAAACTCCCCTCGCGAACAATCCCTAACCATGGAACCCATGGAACACCACCCAGCCTTCTATCCACACTCATATGGTGTCACTAACCATCGAACCACAGCCGCCGCACTTCCACCCCCGAATAGCCATTAAACGGTTGGCCACCGCGGGGGCCCGCTAATTATCTGTCCCCACCCACTCGGCAAACCACACACGCTCCCCGCGCCGCCAGTCCTATTAACCAATAACAAGCACAACCCACCACTCCGACCGCGAGCGGACCACCCCTATCCCCCACAATCCACCCAAAAAAACACCCCACCAAAACACCGTCACGGTATCTGGGCCCGCTCACCCTCTTCCCTCCGCGTAGAGTAATCTCGCAGACGCTGGCTATCCCCGTCTGGATATAGATTCCGATCCAGTCCGACTGCACCTACTAGCCCTCCTGATTCGTGATTCCGTGGAGCGCCTGTGTTCACCTATAACCTCACACTAGTCTGAGGCCATTTCGCGGCACACTTGCCCACCTGTCCAGCCACCTTCACCGTAGCAACGAACGTTGAAGTCGTGATCAGAACCACCCGCACTCGGCTAGACGAATATCCATTGGAACTGAACGAGGCACACGAACTCTTCCCGCCCCAGCAGTGAAAGCTATCAAACGACAGGAGGGGAGATGGGGGCGGAGGGACAGATGGGGTGCACCGGACCTGCCACGGAAACCATGCTCAAATTAATTGGTGCCCTCCCGTAGCGCCGGCGGTCGATAGTTAGAGCCACGCCTGGTGTCGTTATCTGCTCAAGACGCTTGAGTTATATAGGATTAACTCGGTCTGCCGGCCAGCGTGACCACGCCCCCCTGCCCCTCCCATCAATGTCTATCTCATCAACCCTTTTTCTTTTCCTTCTCTCGCACCGCTCATCAACTCGAAATCTCACTCCCCGAAACCACTCACCTCTACCCTCTCTTTGGGTCAGCTTATTAAACTCCCAATGCAAACCAAAACCCCATCCCTCCACACCCCGGATCCGGTACGGCATCGCGAGCTGGGCACAGCAACGATCTAAACCCAGCACCCGGGACTGTAAGGCATAATCTAACCTACCTGCCTCGTGAGAGTTCTGGTTGAAGGACAAAACTAGAACGAAAGAGCGACGACAGCCGATGATGTGGGTAGAGAGCCCAATGTGGGGGGAGTTAGGCAGGGGAGAAGCAAGAAGAAGGAAAATGGCGCAGACGTTAGATTAGGAACAGGGGTAGTAGAGTGAAGTCACAGCGTTGGCGACGGCCAACCATATAGCCTTCGACCCCTCCCTACCCCTCCTCCCACGGCATACCGGAAGCATCTAGAAACCATCATAAGCCCTCCTCACCGATGCCCCCCTATTACCTTATGGGCTCAAACATTCTCTCCGTACGCGCGGCGTTTCGTCACTTTCACCGAGATCCGCTTACCCCCACTATTAACAGCCCTTCGCGGGTCGCTACGCACTAAGCCCTCGCTCCTGATTAATATCGTGGTCGTTTTTTTCTAGCCCGAGCTACTGGCTAGTATGTCATTTCTAGCTCCTCTGTCGGAGTGAAATAATCGGTGATAAATCGGGGGATGTCCCAGATAGGAGAAGGAGGGGCCTGAAGTGAAAGAGGGGGGAGGAAGAAATATGGGGCGATAATAGGAGGGACCACACACTTACCATCAACACCCTATATTCCACTAACCGCGCCCACTAGAACCCCTATTGCTCTCTCGGTGCATTACCGCGAATCCTTGCTCCAACCCCGTCACCTCCTGAGCTACGAACAGTTGCTAAGAGCCCTGCCCCAACTCCCCTTGCCTTGCTCCATTTCCTAGGACTGAGTCCTATCGTGTCCCTTCTTTAGCCATAGCCCTTTTTCTACGACTTAAGGCCTAGTAGGAGTGAAGGGTGTGTGGACCTACGAACAGGCCTAACGTTAACAGCGGGGGGCTGGGTTGTGCTGGCTCGGGAGGAAGGGGAGAGAACGGGACAGGATAATAGGGGGTGGGGGGGGATAAAAAAACCGAGGACACGGGGAGATTTATCGGCACTTATATGTCGCACTACCCACCCCACCAGGACCCCTATCCCCCTCCTTACTCTTTCCTCTTTGATCGCAGCGCGTAGATTCGTTCTTTTTATCCACGCGCCACACGTCAGGTCCCCTGTCGGTTTTCGGCCCGCCTCGGATGTGGAACTATCTATTGCGACTCCACTTTGTCCAGACCCCGCGTATTCCCGAGGTCTTGACTAGTTTGGTGGTTCAATCCCACCCCCCCCCCCACCCCTACCCGCAACCATTCACACAACACCCCTCCCCACCCCCCCCCTTGCCACCCCCCTCACCCCCCTCTCCCCTCCACCTCACCCCCACTCCTCGCCGCCCCCTCCCCATTACTCAGTCCACACCTACCCCCCTCACCACTCGCTCTCCTTACACCCACCCTACCCCCCACCCCTTTTACCTCACGCTCTTTACAATCTCTCCTCCACCTGCTCCCCCCTACACCACCCCCTCCCACCACCCCCCCCCCAGCCCACTCCAGTCCAACAGCAAATCTCCCCCTGCACTTACGACCACACCATCCTACCCGATCTCCCACCATCCGCGCCCATCCCTTCCCCACTTCCCCTCTTCATTCTTCGCTCGCCCCCACACCCCCCCCCACACCCTCCTCTCCCTCATGCGACTTATCCCCCATCCCACTCACCCCCACACCAATCTCGTCACTCCTGGCCCATCTTGTCGTCCCCCACCCCCGCTTGAATTCCTATTCCCCCATCCCCCTCCCACATCCTCGCCCATCCCCCCTCCGTTCCCCGCTCCAGGCCCTATACCCCCTCGCTTCCGCTCCCCCTCCTTCCCCCGTCCCCCCCCCCCTTCTTTCGTCTCCCCTCTCCCTTTTTCTCCTTGTTCCTTTCCTCCCTCCCCTTTTCTCACCACCCCCCCCCCCCCCCTACGCTCAACTTTTTTGGACCATTGCTTCCCCTCCTCTGCTCCCACCCCGCACCCTCCCATTTCTTCTTCTTTCTGTATCCTCTGATTCATTGATTTTCCTAGAGGGTTGTCCCGGAGACGACCAGCGTCAGACTTATAGCGAATTTTGGGGTCTTCCGGTAACAAACTGTCTTTTGTAAAAAATGGTTACAAAAAGTCAACTTTTGGTTTGTACAGGGGTCAAAAAAATGAAAAGTTGCTCAACTTTTTGCTAAAACTGTGGTCATACTTGTTGGATTAGCTAATAGAGGAAATATAGGAATAGTTTTTGGACTATTTTACGTGGTTGGTTATTAACCAAAAGCGAATAAAGTCACACCAGCTTTGGAAGAAATGGAATTGATTTGACAACCTATTCTCCCCCCTTTTCCCCCCCTGCTGACCCTATTTTGTTGGAAACGTGAAAAAGTAACGCAATAGCCGATAAGGCACACTATTCTTATTTCAATCCCTTTAAGCTAGGGAAATTCTAAGTTCACCTACTCCCTATATTACATGCATCAAAGCAACTTTTAACTGTTTGGACCCTCATGTACACACCCAAATTGACTTTTTCACCATTTTACAGTTTTTACCCAAAAAACCCCCGGAACTATAAGCCAATAGATAGGTAAACTATACCTGGTTGAAATCCTTGTGACCAGACCCCCCCCCCAACCTGGTGTGCTTTTTAAACACACTTAGAACATTTTAAATTTGACCCCTGTAGAACACAATGAAAACCCAAGCTGGGGCCATTAAGGGGGGTTGGCAATAGCTGACCACCACATTTTATGGATTATCATGCCAAGTACTGTGTGCAAAAATTCACAAAATTTTATCACGGACAGCGCACATCTACACTACAATCCCCTTGCTATATGTGACACTTCAGGTGTACTTTCAATATACAGACAGGACAGCGCCTATAGACTGTCTAAACATTCTTGCTCTATACTGCAAAAGTAACTTGTAGCACGGACATGGTATGAGATAACAATAATTGACGTACCAAATAAGCATCAATAATTGACACCATTTAATAGGTATTGCGTTCATTGATACTGAACAGACATTATCCCTCTTTATATGCTATGGAAACCTATTGTCCGTAGATAAGTTAAAACTATACACTTTATTAATGCCTTAATCTTTGGAACCTGGCAAAGACGTTGTGGAAAAAATCCATTAAATTTGACCTACTTTCGAAATTTGACCAACTAAGTTCCCCCCTCTTTTTTGCTTAATGGGTGAAAGAATGTAGACCTTTCAGATTCTGCTTTCAGTGGTTTCATTGTTCACCGCCCAGTGAAGCTGAACCCTTGCTAACAGCTAGGCGAGGACATAGGCAATTCTGGCCGGAAACCGCCCTTGACTTCTCGACATAACGCCTCCTGGGCTGTTTTTCAATGAGAACTGTAACACGATATTCGGATGGTCTGCGTTACAAAGGTGTGTTGGCTGCATTTCACAACCGGCTAATCTTTACCGCTGGCAAACACATTGATGTACCAATCAGCTAAAGCTTGATTACTTTGAAATTTTGAGACCTTACAAACGTTGCCCTCTCGTTTTTGCCTGGTCCACCCTCCTACCAATGGTAACTTTTTAAGTCATGTTATCCTCAATATATAACATTTTCTAAGGCCAATATTAGAAAGTGTGGGGTTGTTAGTGAAAGGAGGGGGGCATCTCCCCCCCCCTTTTTTTTCCCTCCCTTTTTTCCTGGTTATAGCCCTTAATTTTATTACCGTTTTACTGTAGTAAGATTATACAAATAAAGACATACAGGTTGTCTCAGGGATCCGAATATATATTCAATTATCTTGACAAGATATAGATATAGCCTATGCAGGTATTGCCTGCTGACAGGATTCTTAAGTGGAAGGAACTTGCGACTTAAAGCCTTCTCACTTTTCCATATGACCGATGTACATGATAAGATACATTGCCCGAATTGGCCTGTACAGTCGCACGACGTGCGCTATTCCATTTATCTACGTGGGGTCCCTGAAACACACTGTGATGTGATTAAAAATAGTTTGTCTTACTCTTTTGGGCTAAAAAGCTACTGTGCACCCTTCGTGCTTTTTTTTATACCACAGAATAGGTCATGCACCTTTATCGATTTTTTTTGTACATTTGGACGTCGCGCTGGGGTATTTTTAGAACTATACAATATGTTCTACTTGTTAACTGTTGGGACTTCCTTGAACTGTGGAGTTCAATGCTATATACTTCAACCATATTTGTGTCATCGCATTTTGCCCAAAAGAGTCAGCAATGAAGATAAAAAGACTCTATGGCAGGGAAAAAAGTGTCACTCGATCCATCGAGAAACCAGTCCCGAGCACTTGCGAATAAAACGAATCCTTAAAAAAACATCGACGCCCGCATAAAGCTATGCTCTAAATATAATTTTCTAAAAGCGCAACGTGCTCGGAAGCCTGGCATACCAAGCTATGTTTTTTTTGGCCTAAAGAGTTTTAACTTGATTATTTCACCCTACACGAAAAGGTTCAATGCTAGTTTCTTCTGCTTTAGGCAAGCACCGGTAGTAAACTTTCAAATTAAACGAAGTTAAAAACGGGCTTCGCCATATCAGGTCACTCGAATAGAGATGTCCGTAATTCCAAGCCTTTTTAAAGAAAATTGCTTTAACCTTTAACACCTCCTATTGAATTGCCGTGAGCTTGATATGGCCCGAAATATTCATACATTTTACTTGTGCAGTACAGCGGTACTTGTATAGAAAGTACAGAGACACCCTGTATCTTCATGATATACGGTTTTTTACACAGTTACTTTAGTATTAGGTTGGATATATTTCAATTATTTATGGAAGTTATGGATTATGCTCTTGTTGTCTGAACATTTGTGCTGTTAATTTTCATATACAGTGCCTGCGGATGACTCCTTGCAATCCGGTACATTTGTCAAGTGTTATTCACTTCTAACTGGTAGTGTATTTTATATATGTTATGTAAACAATACTTATTTTTTACGACTTACTGCACTTCATTCTTGGTTCATGGAGCCCTGACCCTTATCATAGTTAATATACTCCGATTTCAGCTCATTATGTGCACCCCGACCATTACTCCGAGGCTCTGAAAAATCAATGAGGCGAGGGACGTCTGTTAATATGTTATTGTCGGCAATGTGAACGACTGAAAATACACCCCTATAGTGCGTTTCTACACTTGATTGTAAATTGTATTTTAGTGGCAGGCGAGTGTAGTTAATGACCAGAGTGTCTCCTAGTTAATCCGGTGTGGCAACGTGCCATTTTGATAGGAGAGGAAGGGAGAGGCCCCCTCTATCCACCCTTTCACTTACTAGTCTACCCCCTCCCTCTCACCCTTCCTCCCTTTTCACCCCCTCCTCTTCTTTTCTCTTTTCCCTTACACACCCCCCCCTCCCCACAACCGCGCGAGCCTCTCCCTCCGACCCGCCCCTTACCCTCTCTGCATGGCGCTTCCCCACCGCCCTCCCCCTTCGGTTTCCACCTCTTTCCTCTCACAATGGGAGCTCTTCCTAGTCTCCTTTTTTTTTCTTCAATCCTTTTCCCCCGGTAGAAGGCCACTCTCGACTTATTGGAATAGGTCCAAAACTCCAGGGGGAAGAAATTTTTACCGTATCAAGCGGATAGAGTACTCACCCCCTTTTTTTTTTTTTCCTCTTTTTTAGTTTATAACCTTGGTATTCTAATAGGCAATGGGACAAGCCGAGAAGATGCTGGCATAAGGACCTTTGATACATGTCCGCGCAATAAACTTGATTTCTGCACAGATTAATACTAATACACTACTTTTTTTCAATACTCAATTAATCCCAAAGTCAGCAAAACTTTCTCCAATTTATTTCCCTAAACGATGCTCTTCAGTTGAGTAGCAAATCATGCCACTTTGACTGGAGAAATAAAGCACTGTTGATACCCATAAGTAAATCGCTCCGGTCTAATCCAGATGGGCGCTGAATCCTCTTTCTTTGTTTTATTCTAAAGGGGAGGCCCCCCCCTCCTCTCCTCTCTCTCTTTCCCCCTTCTTTTTTTTTTTTTGTTTTTTTCCCCCTTCCCCTCCCCCCCCCGAGAGAGTGACGAAGACGAGACGAGGAGAGGGGGAGGAGGGGCAGGGAGAGAGAGATAGAGAAAGTATGAAATTTGGTCAACTAAAAACGGAGCTTCTTTCACCTATTTCAACGTATTAATTTGATATGCAATTGAAGTGTTCCATACTTGTAGTAAGTTACCGGTCATCTTATAGACGAAAAAACTGATCCCGTGAGATTGTTGGAGTTACAATACACTTAGAAAAACATGGACCAAGTTAATCAGGCTTTGAAAGTTTATGATAGTAATTAACTTTCCATTATCTCCATATGATGTATTATCACGGTTGTATGAACTATGATCTTGTTACCATGATTACGAATATTCTTCTCATCCCGCGACCATACATAACCAATTCGCATTAAGGGTTGGTTCCTGTCCACGAGCTGAGTAACAAACGTCAAATGAGGGTAAAGACAAGGAGTCCACACACTCCTTGAACACAAGTCTAAGCAATCTTAGGGGGCACTGCAGAAACTGCTTACAGGAAATTTTAACTTTTTTTGCTGAAGGACCTACAATACTCGTACACTCAGATTAGAATATACAATTTTTTTCCATTTTCCTGATAAACCACCATAGAAATGTTACAGTACCATCCCAGTAATCTGTGACCATCCTAGTAATCTGTTATTGTATCGTCTCCATTGGCTTCCAATCAAGACTCTTATTCATTTCAAAATCCTCGTCTCTGTATTCAAGCGTCTTCATTCTCTAGCTCCCGATTATCTCTCAGAACTCTTTGTTCCGTCAACGTCAACTTATTCCACTCGTTCATCTTACGACAAACTCCTTCACATTCCAATAACACGGACAGTAACCGGTGATCGTGCCTTTCAAGTAGCTGCACCACGCTTAGAACAATCTTCCACGAAACATCAGGGAAGCAAATCTCTTCAAATTTTCAAGTCGCATCTTAAAACTCACCTGTTTGGTTGATTTTTGGCTTGCTGTTTTTTGTTTAGAACATTAATATGTACTGTGTAATGTTTTCAGAATCATGTTTTTGTTGTACATAATATTTGTTTTCCTGTACAGCGCTGTGTTCACTGGTAGGGCGCTTTATAAATGTCTTTTGGTATTGGTATTGGTAAAAACTGGATATTGGATATATTTCGAGATATGCTCAAATAATTGTATTGTAATATTAGCTAATATTTTTGTCTACGTCTAAAGAGTGAAATTGTAATACAATATCATAATTGTTGGTGCATTTCGCAAATTGTACAAGAGCTGAACCATCGCCTTAATGGTAGCCCACCACATCACAATATAATGTAAATAAATCCCGAACGCAAGTGAAGTATTCATTTCATTTTTGTAAATTTCTTTATTTGGGGTTTTAATTTAAATTTGTCTGTTTGGATAAAAAATATGGCTCTCTGTTTTTAACGGTTTGGACATTTGTTGATGTATTCGAGAAAATAAATAATACCAAATTCTAATTTTGAGTGTACAGTACATAACCTCTGCAAAAGGGCGCGCGTTGAGATAAAAAAACTTATTCCAATCTTAGCCCAAATAAGTAACACAAACAAACAACAAACAATAAATAAATAATACCAAAACTAAAATGCTCAAAGTGACTTGGGTACTTTTTGTGATTTTGTTTTGAAATGTTTCAATTATAGTCGATTTTTTTATTCCTGTCAGTTCATTCAACGTTTTCGGGCGTGTCGACGATTCCATTTGGTTCTGAGAGGTGGAATGCTTTACCCAATCAATACAATAGAAATTCGATGTCACGATCCGGATCAGATTAAAGGCAATAATAAAAAATGTCCTTTTCTCAAGAAGCAATGTTACGAGGCAATGCCCTGCATAAATTTCCAAACCGAAACCTTTAACAAACTCATTCAACATAAGAAAAATGAGATGAATAAGTATTTACTAACCAAAGCTCTTTTACCGACTTAAAAGAATATTACAAAATCTGATCGTTTTACATTTATTCTCTGTTTCCAGAATTTATCCCATTGGTTCCAATCGTTTATCTATATAAGTAAATTTAGATTTTGGTCAGTCATAACAAACTACAAATACTAACCGTGGCCTATCCCTCTTCACCCGCCTTGATGTTCAATGACACTTTATCTGTTCTTTGTTTGACACCCAAACAAGGAATCGATAGCGTGTCTCCAACTTTACGACAATCTGTTACAATTGAATCTGGTTTCACAACTCACCGTACGCTTTTGTACAGATGCGTACCTTTGTTGATTCGTTATCAACCCACAGTTGATATGCAACTTAGCGCGTTACGCCCGGCTCAGTGTTCACGGACGTGCGTTTACGCGGTACGCTTACGTGCTGTTCGTCACGTTTTAGAACTCTGAGTACGCGCTATGACTCAGGTGCAAACTGCAAAAAGCAACACACTTGCCCAACATCGCGTTGCTTTATATTTTTGTGCTAAAATATTTTAACGAGGAAAGATTTCCGTGAACTGGGAGTATTTTAGTAATTATCGTGAGAATAATTATGTTCCTCTATCAACATATTACTAAGTTTTTTCAGAAGCTTTTCGTTGTTGCAAGGGATTCCACATGTTTACAGAGTTGTTCAATCACAAACTAACAACTCGCTCCGAATGCGTCCCTCGTATTTTAATCCCGCTCGGGCAGCTAAAGCGCCTCGCGGATAAAAATACGCGGCGCATGGATGCATCGTTGTTGATTTGTGATGAACCGCTCTGTAACATGTTTGAATCCCTAAAGAAGCCTTTCATTAAATTCGATGCAAAAAAGTTCATGTAACATTGGTTAAAAAGCATCTTACTCTGTTTGAACAAAGTTTAGGATTTCATCTGTTTACGGCTTTTTTAGTTTTTGATCTCACACATCCCATCCACATTAATTCGTACCATCGACATTATGCGTTTACTGACAGAATAAAAAATCAGACTATAAAATATCCTTACCGCTTCGATTTGCTGCAACGGTGTTGGTATTGGTCTTTGGTAACTGGAAGTGATGGCGAGCTTGTGAGATTACCGATGGAGATTCACTGTAAAAAGGTATTGTTTTGCTACTTTTGGATATTTCCGTTGAAGTTTCAAGTGCTGCAGGATAAAACTGATGCCTTACACAAAAGTTTCATTTAGCTCCTCAACTACACACGATAATCTCAACCTAGGATCATTTCTGAAATATTGAACTTATCCGGGGCTCTTATGTTGTTTTTTTACTTCTAATTAACATTAAAATGATAATGAGTTTATAATATCTAAAATATGTTTCATTGTGATGGCGTATGTCGAAGCCAGAACGAATACGCAAAGAAGAAAGAAATAAGCATTACCTGTCTTTTCGCAGAGCTTGGTTTGAAATAGGAATCTTCCACCTTCCCACTCCTTTGGTCACACTGGATCACTTAACTGGTGTCTTTCCATTCAAATCCGTTTTCACACGAGACTTCACATGACCAATATCTACCACCATTGAGGTCTTTGCAATCATTGAATATTCCTTGGCAATTCTTGGTACAGTGATTACTACATGAAATATCACCTACAATAAATCGTTGAAAGGGAATATCATTTTTAATTCACTTTTCTTAGGAAAATTACAATAAACAGTCCAATAAACGCGAAGAAAGAGTATGAACTATGGTCAACTAAAACGGAGCTTATTCATTTTTCAAGTAATTAATTAATATGTCAATGAATGTTTCAATACTTGGTTAGTAATACTGATCATTTATAGAAAAGAATGATCCGTTGGATTGTTGGAGTTACAAACTTAGAAAAAATGGACCAAGTTTGAAAGACAACCGAAATAGAAATAACTTATCAACTTTGACACGGTTTAAGTTTGAAACATTTATGATATAAATTATTACTTTTAAATTCCATATGATGCATTATCCCGTTGTATGAACTATGGTCTTGTTACCCATGGTTACTAAGATGTCCCACACATCATTAACCATATAGGCCGTAGCTAACGCATTAAGGGTAGGTTTCCTTTCCACGAGCTGAATTGTTGGAGTCAATGCGAACCTTTAAATAACTGATCGACATTTACAATAGTGGCTACTTTTAAAACATTCTGCATGACATCAAGGACCATGGTCCGAACGCTAATACCCTCTCCCCAGGTCCCCAGATTTTAACCGTAAGTGGTCAATTTTGGTATCAGAAGAAGCTACTATTTTTCTCATTTACCCTGGTACATCGTAGGGGCTCGAGGTTGTTTGGTTGAATGTGATGAAGCGAAAATATGCCCCATTTTTTGGTCGACTCATATTAATTTTACAAACACCGTTACCCTCTCATTTAAAAAAACGGGTTTTGAAATATCATCGCGAAACTTTACCGATGGGGTTTTTGGACATAAGGACCCTTCTATCAGGATGAAAAAATGTATCGGGCCACCCTCTAGTCGTAACTTTCCCGTTAACATCTGAATGATTTCATATAAGCCTTTACCTTTCAATAGGGTCCAAGAACGCCACCAGACAACCACAACAAAGCGGCAAATGAAGATAAATGCAAATATAACGGCTGTGTCTTCCCTTCATACCTGTTTTAATGACGGAGAAGAAAGAGGAAAAAGTCCAATATTAATGTTGAGCAAGGGACTTATCGAAACTTATCCAAGGTGTGTAGTTGGACTCTATTTCATCCCAAGCGAACACTAATTGGAAAAAGTATAAACAAGACCAACACGCCAAAACATCTAGAAACACCCAAAGAGTCCACTCGTGAATGGTAAAACATTGTCCTTAATACAGTTATGAGCGGAATTGCTTAAAGAGACAACTGGCACTTTGAAAAAAAAATAAGTGACAAACATCATCATCTTGGTACCAGTGACGTGCTACAATATGCCCTTTCTCTTCAAAGTACAAAACTAATCAATTTTACAATATGACGCCACTATGAGTTGTTATGACTGTTGGTTGAGAGTTGTTATGACTGTGCAAAACCTGTGTCCATATCTGAACAATCTCCAAATCAGGGGTTTTCCCATCATGCAGAGCAAAATTGTAATTTATTTGGGAATGGATTGGTGCCAAGTCAGTGAAAGTAACATCACAGTTATTAAAAAAATAAGAAAAAATACAAATTTGTCATTATTTGCTTAGAGTAAGTATCATAAGTAACAATACTAAGTACCATTTTGGCATAAGTATAAGGCAGGTGCAACCACTCCCTCTACTTCGGCCCTTCCGACTTGACCGGACCCTGACCACCCGAAGATCGTACCTCCAATTGTTTCTCCCTAAATGACCGCAAAGTAATTAACTTACACTACAGAAAAGCCTTATCATATTCGTTTTCGTTTTTGTGCGACAAGAGGCTCATCCGTGGGGGGGGGGGGGGAGGGGTTGGTGGGGGGGGGGGGGTTGGTGTGTTGGTTGTGGGTGGTGTTTGGGTTGGGGGTTTGGGGGTGTTTAGTTACCCACCCCCTTGGTTTGGACTAGGTTAAATAATATAACAATCCCACTATTCACTGTTCAAACGGTTTAATACAAACATGATTAGCAAGTAATGAATTTGAGACTGTTTTTAAAAACCGTCATTACGGTAATTAAGGCAGTTTCGAGGATGCATCACGTCTGCTAGTAGGAAACCGTAAAATTAAAAATATCAAATCCTATTTAATTATGATTTCTTATTGCTATTTTGTCATCTTTTATGCAAAGTATATACTTGGGACCTTGTATGGTGAAAATAACCTGAAATTATTCATGTTCAAATCAGAAATAGATCTGGATTCTATGCATATGACGATACAGAGAACAACACAACACTGAATTAAATAATTATTCCGTGGCAGGTGAAGTCTTGAAGAAATCGCTAATGATAAATATCTGGGTGTATAACGGCTAGCAAAATAACTCAAATGGGACAAAGAAATCCGGCATGCAAACGGCTACCATAGTGTTTACATTTCATACAGAGAACTTCCACCATGATTATTCTAAATTCTATACAGTGCGATGTAACCTCTATACTCTACTTGTTCCCCAAAAACCCCCTTTTTGTGTCTTCGCGCCACAGCCAGCTTGAAATCCAGAGACCAAGACCAATAAAAAATTCTTCAAAAAGTTAAAGGTAAGGGGGTAAGATTCGTCAACGGTGAAATTGACATCAACTTTAACTTCATATGTAACCCCCCAAGATAACCAGGACCAGACTTTCATATGACATACAGTGTTGCATATTCTCACCATTCATCACCTCGCACATGCCATCTTAATATTTTTTATTTTAACTCTTTCGGCTGAGACAAACATGTTCCATTATGTCAAAATGGGTTAAAACTTTGTCTGTTTCAACCCATCAACAAAAGAAGAGCCGGTCATTCCATTGTCCATTGGGATGACATGATCGGTCAGCGCATTTTGTTCGTTCTCATTTCTCTCCAGATGTTGGTGATACAAATGTTAATTTCCCGTTTTGCCATGTTTTCTTTGTAGAATCTTTTGCATCGCAAAAAACAAGAATATGATACGGAACAAAATAATGTGAATTAATGTTAATTAAATAAACGATATCGAGTACTACCGGGTTAAAAACTCAACACAAAAACAAGTAGCATATTATTACGTGTTTTGATAGGGTGGGATTCGAGTGGTGCGTGTTTTATCGCCTATTTTTTATAACTAAAACCGTTATGAACCGCTTATTCCTACATACTGACATGTGCAGGACCTCAGGCTCTTATTAGAAGTTTTTTGGTGGCGACCTCTCATGAATACAATTATTTCAGGCCTTTCTAAACGTTGGATATTTTGGGGGAAAATCTTTTGTAGATTAATGAGAAAGTCGAAAAAAGGTCATCTCTTCACACACTATATAGCCAGTGTTAAATGATATCAATAGATTTTCAATAAGAACAACTCCAACGATCAATGTTTGTGCTGGTAGTAAATTCATATTATAGAAAAACTCAAAGTTTTGGGAATAAGCTTTCCTTAAAAAAAAAAAAAAAAAAACAATCATTGTAGGTTCCGGTGGAAGTGTTTTGATAATTCGGCGCGGCGCTAACCCTTAGTGTTCTTTACATAGCATCAAAGATGAATTACAAATAACCGAATTGGCAACCACCAGGTATTCGATATTCGGTATTATTTTGTTTTCCTCCTCTTTAAAAGGTTTACGCTCCCCCTCCCTCCGTCCCTTTCTCCGTCATCCACCCTCTACTATCCTGCCCCCCCCCTCCCCGTCGCTCACATGCTCTACTCTCTTCTCTTCTTTAATATGCTTATACTTACTGTCATCTCCTGTTTGTTTTTGAATGATAGCTCAATTGTCCGTAGAACTTCATCAAATCAGGCCGTTTCTTCGATTATCTTTCCAGCATCCTCCAGCAGATCTTTCAAGGCGGGAGGGCAGTGAGGTGGAATATCTGGCCGCAGTTTTTTATCCACCTTAACTGCGTAAAGAATAGCAAAGACTTCTTTTCCTTGATAAGGATGGTCGCATGATATGAGTTCCCATTAACATCCCTAAAGAATAGATACTCGAAGCTTTCTATGTCAGTTTCTCAAATCGCTTCTGGAGCCTTCCACGAATACGTAATACCACTGTTCATGGTTGTCTTTCAGTCTATATTGTCGTTTCGCTATTCCAAAATCACATAGCTTCAAAGAGTCGTTAGCATGTTATAACAAAATGCTCGATTTTATGTCCCTGTGTACAACGTTTTTCCTTCTGGAGAGATACTGACCACCTGCTGCTTGTCCGGCCCATTTTTTTTCTAACATGTGATGCACTGGCCAATCGTAGTTGAGTCCTTTGGAGGTATTCATATAACGATCCCTTGGCGGCAAATTCAGTAACGATGATTGTTATTGGAACTAACACAGCAACAGAAGAATTCTAGCCCTGTTCGGAATGTTTTAGCTGGCGCAAAAAAGTTCAGCTCCTTCTTTTGGCTTCAATGTCACTCTCCTGGTTTTCTCTGAATATCTTGGCGGCCGCGCAATCGTTCTTCATCTCGGTTTGTAAGTCACGTGATACACCTCGCCACACACTCCCGCTCCAATTTTTTTCCATTACTGGAGCTCGGATTCATCAATGATCCATTCTTCTGCCATAATGGCCTACAATGTGTATCATGTCACTTTGTGTCTGAAATTTCAGAAAAGTACTTTGGAATCGTTTTGTTTTCTTCAAGAACTAATTGCTCCTCTGCGTGAGTGTGACAGACTTCCCCTCTACTACCATTAGAACCTTTAAGTGATAGAAAATATAAGAAGGTAAAATAGGAACTATATTACAATTGAAATAGTTTCAAAGACGACACCCGTACCCCGCAAGTTCTTTTTTGCTTGGCCAAATGGCAAAAAAGATAACGATTAAATTCATTTTCATATTAGGTCATACATGGGCTGTAAATAGTGCGATAAAAGTCCACCTAATTGAAACTCCTGGATATAAACGTTTTCACCTCCAATGCTACTTTTGGACGACACAATTGCCCTAAAACCAAAATGCGACATAAACGCTAAAAAACAATTAAATGAACAACGACTGACTTATTAACAATAACCACAAAAATCTAAAAAAAGAAAGATGGAAACCAAACATTCCCTACAAAACTTTAAACTTCTGAAAGACACACATTGCAATCTGATATCGTGCTTGTCGACCACTAGACAGTCTAGTCTAGTCAGCTTGAAGAGCCCTTTCAAAATTCAATGCTTTTCTGGGTTTTCAAGATTGTGCATATTTGACGCCTGCTTCTTTTGATTCTTTGATTCAAATAGCTAATGCAGATTACTAGGCTTTTTTGCACGAATTTTTCAGAGTTCTTCTTTCTTCAATTCTATGTTTGTTTTTCACTTCCACGTCCGTGGGACTGAAATCCCATCTGATTTGCGTGTTGTTATTAATCTATAACTTTAAGCAGGCTGTAAATTGACACTTTTAAAGTTTTCTAATTAATGTTGATGAATACGAGTGTGTTATTTGTAATATTCATTATGATCATTTTGGAAAACCATTTTTGATATAGTCAGTTTAATCATTGATTGCACCTTTTTCCACTGTGCGATACATTGCCTGCCTATTCTTTTGGTTTCCCTAAATCAATTTCTGAACTTGTTCTCTGTGCATGTATCTTTGTTTTTCTTTGGATAAATGAGAGCCACTTTGTTGATCGGTTTTTTGGCAACCCATCTTATTCCGAATTACTTGCTTTTGCATTGTCAATTTTTGAATGTATTGTATATTTTTCTGTTTCTTATTTTTGCAAGTAATATCGAATAAATATCATTATTATTATTATTAAATAATGATCCTCGAGGACCTTTCAGAACAAGGCGCTATAATTTTTTTTTCAAACTTTTTTTTTTCATATTTAGAATTATGGTACTACAAAAATCGCACATTTGAAAGTGAATAAGCCGAAATCCCGTTTTATGTAATAAATATGAGTTAGTATTTTTTGTCGTGTACGACAGAAACTTCCAGCATGTTTCTCTATAGGAGGCCCCCGATTAGGACAGCGGAAAGTTCAAAACTCGTTTTTTGGGGTTTTCTATTTTACTTGTTTGTCTGATAAATCCTCAAAGCGTTCTCGGTTTGTAATTCTGGCAGGCCAATTTTAAAGCATGCAGATATAAATGTATCCTCATGAAATGTCCCTGTTTGCCTTTCAGTTAGAGATTTTGAGAATAATGACAACAGTGGATGTTGAATGTCTCGGACCAAATCATTAAATTCCAATTTTACTTTATGAAAGTAAGAAATAAGCGCGTATAAAAATGCAAAAAAAAAAAAAAAAAAAAAAGCACGCAAGTTCGTCGTTTTCCCTAAATTAATGAATTTGAATCAAAATTCTGGCCATCTTTTTGAATTTTCTTGGATCATTTCCCATCTAAAAATGGTTAGTTTAATATTTCTTGCCAACGTTTTTCTTCATATTTAGAATGAAAGTATTCAATTACATCTGCAGTGGAATAAGCCGAAAACGCCCTCCCTCTTCAATGCAGTATGAGAGATGATTTTATATGTTTGTGTCGTACACGACAGAAAATCCAAAGTATGTTTTTTTCTAATTGGCCGATTAGAGACGCAGACAACTTCAAAACTTGGTGTTTTAATAAGCTTGGGAGCTAGCAGACATTTTTACACATCTCGAACTACACAAGTTTGATTGAAATAAAATATGTAAGGCAGTCTGACAGGGACCTTGAAACGTGATTCTAGACCTATCACTGATTCACACGAACGAGTCAAAATATTTGGAATTGCAGGAATGGCTTCAAAGTAAGGATAAGTCTGTAGAATTCCTCATAGGTTATGTTTACAATGAAAAATTTATCAGAAAAGGAAGAAAACACAGTGGTCAAAGATTTGAATCTCCATTCAATTACAGTTTCAGTAAGTGTCCGGTACGGGCCTAATGACTAAAACATCAAATTTTGTCTTTAATTAGGTTCTTTCAATCTTAGCACTTATAGGTTACGTTACGATACCTGTACTTGTTTCACAAAAGTTTAAATCGATTTTCTGATTTGCAAAATCCTGATAGGCCTTTAAGTGGCCGCAATGGTGCCTTACGGGGGGGCGGGTCATGACAAGATTATCAGGGGTCAAATTTGAAATGATCCATTATGTTGAAAAGTAGGCCATATTATTTGTCAACCATAAGGATCCAAAAGGGTATAGTTTGTGCAATTTACAACTTAAAGGTCCTTGTTCCAATCGCTAATATCTCGTCCCCAAAGCTCCAATTTTTCCCGGAAGTGGTCAACAATTTCGTATCTGAAAAGCTAACTAGTTTTCTCACTCCCCCTGTGAAGTCTTAGCGCCAAAGGATGTTTTTGGTTTGAAGTATGAGCCGTAAATGTGACCCCATTTTGGTCCTACCAATTATAATTTACCAGTACTCCTATGGGGCTTACAAAATCACGTTTTTAAGCTCTCCGCATCAAACGGATTGAATATCGGCGCGAAACTTTGCCGAGGTGTTTTGGAGTGAAGGCCAATCTATCAGATAACACTTATCATAGAACTTAAAATTCGGGCCATCCCCCTTTAAAAGTCTCGGAAGTTACAGGTTTTGGGAAAAAATCAAGAAAAGGGACGATTGTGTGTGTGTGTGTTATGTTACCGTGTTTTGTGTGTGTACAGTTTCTTGTTAAAATTGTTTTTGTTTTATTTAATAATAAGTTAGTGCTTTTGTACACCCACACTTGGAAAGTTGTAATGGCAATAGGCATGCAGTAATATTGAAATGATCTCATTATTTGATTTATTTCGAACAAACTGCAAAAAAAAACATTTTTTAACACTTGTGTGTATTTACGTACGGAAATACAAACGCGATATAACTCATATTCCCCTGCATTTGGCCTCAGAAGTTTGAACTTTACTCTACCCATTGTCAGGCCACAGTGTTCGCAGAAGCGGGGGGCAGTCTCTACTATATGAGAACAAGAATAAAACAACCTGAATTTATTTGCGGTCTAATGACGTCACCATATTAAGTATTTGTGCCAAAACACAGGCAACGAGGCATATTCTGGTCCAATTCAATGGGTACTCGTGACAAGTTTCTGACCTGCGGTGTAATAATAACAATACAGGTGTTGAACAATAGTTTTTCGACGCTTTATTTCGATTTTGTCTTTGTTGGAATATTTTCCCCAAAACGGTTTTCCCCCATCATTTGCATATTCATAGAACTCTTGTTTCAATCAATTGCTTTCTTTTGTTCGATTAAACCAATATGGGACATTTTTTTTCCCTGATATAATTATACGCCCACCACCAGCTCGCACAACCTGTTTTTAAAAAATGTCAATTTTGCCATAGTTTTGTACTGGATGGTTAATAAGAAGAAGCCCGCATGGTTAGATGTTTCTACTATAAATAAGAAAATAGGTTGAATAATAAACAATTTTAACCTGGTGTCGTGTATTGCTACTCTGTATTCTATTTTTTCAAAAGTTAATGACCACTTTCTCCTCGAAGCATTTTTATATATGCTACCTACCCGTCCGTGCAGGGGTGGCAGAAATTGGCAGGAGCTGGGAGCGCCGCTCCAGCGGGAATGGTTGAAAGTCTTGGTGTACCTATGGGACCCTTGCATTTTTGCTCCTGAGGAAGACAACTTTATGCAACCCTGTAATAACCCGGGGATGTTACTTTTGTAGAAATTTGCCATGAAAGACTGACGCTTGTTTAAAAGCATACAATTAAAATTTTTACTCATTCATTTCTAAATCTACACAATCCATTTAATAAAGAAATCAGTCATAATATAACGTCGCTCGAAAGGTCCACTTCTGAAAATCCATAACCCCCCCCCCCCCCACCCCCCCCCCCCCCCCGATAGAATCCCTGGCTACCGTCCTGCGCGGCAGACATTCTTGAAAGTGTGGGGAAGGGAGAACTTGAATCTCACTATTTTTTTCTCTGCGAATTTCAATGAGAGGGTAGAAACAAAATTTGTATAGCAATTTAAAATTACTTGTTCATTTTCAAGAAAATTATATTCTATTTACCGATTTCTAAGCAAACACAAAACATTTAACAAGATATTTGGTTTAAGAGATGTTGAAACGCTATGAGAATGTTAAATGTGGGGCTGGTACAAAGATTTCTAAACTTTCTTGAAACGGCTTTCAACATTTTGTTATGTTTTTTAAAAGTTTTTTTAATGGTGTGAGTAACCAGTCACGCAAAAATTGTATTTGCCTAAGGACAACTTATTTTAAGAAGCGAACCTTGAAGCCACTAGTTTAGCCGTGTCCTTAGACAAGGCAGGTCCTTGTAGTTAGACTTTCTTTTGGATGGGACATGGCTTGAAAATGCCTTTAAATTTAAGACATGACTAGCTACAAGATATAAAAATGGTAATAGCCACTTGCTTTAAATTATTGGAGGCAGAATAGGACATGTCTTTCTTCATGTCCTTATAAAGACAAATCATGCATAATTGACTTTAACAAGTCACTTATTCTTGGAGCCATGTCTTACAGTTTATATGTCAATATACAAGACATGACTCATCAGGCTGAATAAACAAGACGTTTACCACATCATTTTATTGTAAGTTTTAGTAAAACTATGTCATTAGAAAGAAGCAATTAAAATTATTTCTGAATGTCTAAATTTAGAAGGATTTTTTTAATATTTGCTTGTGCAGACCCGAGTTATATTATTGAATAAACCCACACATTTTCCTGACTTTACACAATCTTGGGTAACTGCATCAGTTTTCTATTTACAAAACCAAACATAATGCGCGGAACAAGAAAACCTCCTTGGTTTGCACTTTCCATTGTCCAAAATGAAAGTTTATACTTTTATATTCCTACGCTATCAAGGCAAATTTTAAATGCTGGCAATTTCATTTTAAATTCTCATGATTCTCTTGCACTATTTCCTCTGGGTAAACTTCTCTTAGCCTTCTCTTAGAAGAAACATGCATTGCATGTTTTTGCAGTTCCTGAAAAAAAAAATGCACTTTTTCGTATTGCAGAAACAATTTTGCGATAAAAACAGTTTTATTACATGCTTAATTATTTGGTTCATGATAATGGACTAAAGCCAACTTTTAATTTTGACATAAAGGTTGCAAACCAATGGTGCTGTCTTGTTCACGATTTATTGATATGGCGTGAATAGAACTGATGCCAGTTTCCCAATGTGTATAGTCCTGAAAATGGGGATTTTAATTCAATAACTTAAACAATTGGTTCGGCATAGGCAATTAAAAATTCCTTTTGTTTAAAAATTTAACCTCAGAAATTGCTCTTGCAATGCTGATACTTTACAAAGACTTTCTTTTAGATTTGTTTTTACTAAACCACGGCAATAATTAGTAAACTTCTTTTTAGGGGCGCCCGACGGGCGCACCTTTAGCTATGGCTTTGGAAACCGTTACGGCGGTCCGGTAGGTGTAAGGGATACGGCCCGTAGCGGTGTGCCTTACTTTTCCTCCGTGTTGTGCGAGCACCGAAGTACCCCGACAAAAAAGGCGTTTCAATGTTCTCTGCTAGGTTCTTATAGTTTCCAGCACCCAATTACGATACATATTCAAACAAACCTAGTAACGGACCCTCTGATGCAAAAATCTCCATAAAACCCCTTTGTTTTCCGGAGATCACGTTAATCGCTCGCGCAGTACTAATATAATATCTTTTCGCAGGTGTGGTGGCACAGACTACACACTTTCCGGACCGCAGTTGGAAATTGTAGCCAAATTGGGGATTCCTACGTTACATCACGTATATGTTGTTAAAACATTGTTAAATTGTTTAATTGTTAAAACAATTGTCCGTTTCATGGTATTTCTCTCAAACCAAGACCCCTAAGCCTGTGTAAAATCGCGTGTATGGTTTCTTTACACCGCGCGTAAGCGCAGAAAATTTTGGAAATTTATGGATTTGAAAGCACAGGTTTGAAGTACAGACTTCCGGAACACTTTTTTTACATTTTTTTATTTTTATGCGAAATGATATGGACCCTAAATGCTCAGTCCGCCATTTAGAAAAATAACCCTTTTTTCTTGATTTTTTGGTGTTTTTTAGACCCTTTCACGTTACGTACGTAACGTGCCTGATCCGAAAACATACCCTTTTTACGGAATTCTTGGAACAACGATTGTACCCCCTTGTCTATGAATACTGATCCCCCCCGGGCATACATTTTGATATTTTCAGGTAACTTTGCACTTATTACCCAGTTGATCTTGAAGAATTCGAACGATTTTTGTGGGGTTCTTTGTATCACATAAAGGTTCTGTAGCAAAAAAAGGTGGTTCTTGGTAGAACCTTAAACTGTAGAAGTCTTAAGGATTATGTTACTATAGCACCCTTCAGAGGTTCTTGTTAAACAAAGATTTTTTTGGGGGGGCGCACGAAATTGTTAGAACAAAAGGGTTATCATTGCCTTTCCAGTTGCTTAACCTTTCAAAATATACAAAACACATAAAAACTTTAGAATAGAACTTTTTTTAAAAAGCTCTTTATAGAACCTTAGCATTGCTTAATGGTGTTAAATACAGGACATAAAGGGGGTTCTATGTTAAACATTTATATTTAAGAGTGTAAGGATGTCATTTTGGTAAATTTGCGATCTACAGTTTCTGTTTAAAAAACAACTACTTGTGATTCCGAAATGCTATTACAACACATGTTAAAACAAGGTGTCCACATTTCATGTTGATGATCTTTGTTGGAATGTATCAAAATTATCAGACAAAATAATACTTGAGGCTTTGGAAACTTTATGAAATTTTTAACATCCAACAGAACTGTTCCATGAAAGGTGATATAGCACAGGCGGATTTGAGAAAGAATTTTGCGTTTTATGATAAATCTTTAAATTTGGCCAGAGTTAGGGCACGTGACGTGGCAAAGGGGCAGATTTATATGTTTCAAGGCGAGGGGTAATGAAAGGTTACATTCTGGTCTAATATCCATTTTGGTGGGCTAAAATCCCATTTGGTCTAATACCATTTGGTCTAGTCAACCTGGTTCAAATATCTTATTTGGTCTAATAACCATTTGGACCAGATTGACATTAGACCAAATGGATATTAGACCAATGGATATTAGACCAAATGGATATTAGACCAATGGGTATTAGACAAATGGGTATTAGACCAAATGGGTATTAGACCATGGATATTAGACCAGATGGATATTAGACCAAATGATGTTAGACAAATTGGGTTTTAGACCAATGGGATATTGACAAATGAATATTAGACCAGATGGAATATTAAACCATTGACATTAGACCAATCGTTATAGACTATATGATATATAAGATATGAGATTTAGACCAGATGAATAGATACTACTGGCTATTAGACGGTTATTACCTAAAATGTTTATTAAGACTAAATATATTAGATCAATTGGAAGTTAGCCAATGGCCATTGGATGGCCATTGGACCAAGTTGGACAGACCAACTGCAGTCACCACCATAAAGGCGACGAATTAGTCAACAGCATGCATACAAAGGAAATCAAAATCTAATGTTTATTGTCTTGTGGTTTAACACTATGAACCTAGATTTTCTGAATAAACCACTACGGAGTGGTTTTATAAAAATCATTCCATTACACATCAAATGTGTTGATGTGGACTCATCATTTCGTTGAGCATTAAGCATGCAAGCATTGCAAAATATGGGTTTTTAAATCTCAGTTGAGGGTGCAAATACATTTCAAATGTTAATAAAATATGGTGGCAAATAGGTTTTTTAATTTTCCTACACTGTTTTTTCAAACTGCAAACCTATTAAAGGCTGACTCAAGAGGTTTCCGATTAGGGCGCGACTCATTTTCAAACAAATCGTGTTTTGTTTTTTTTGCATATACGTGATGCTTGTTCCCATATACATCACTGTGTGAACTAACTGAAGCTCAAATCGAGAGTCCTTCATATAGAAAATCACAACTCTGTTATAATAGAATTTTTTGTTATACACGGTATCCTATGCAACTGTTATACTGTGGCATAAATGTTTACTGCATGAAAACGAAAATCCGATTCACTGTAACTTCTTGGAATTAACATTTTAGGCGACCCATCTTTATTTCTAGATTACCTATGTTTTATTAATACACAAAAAGCTTATATTTCAAAATCTCTGAGTCAGCCTTTAAACGTTCATTAATGTTGAGTCAACTTGAGGTTAAAATCATGTTGGAGACGGTTTATTTGAAGTTCAACTTTGTCATTTTTTGCTTCAGATCAAACCACGAGCTTGTAAGCCGCAATGGGCAAAGACGCGTGCAGCAAAAAAACAAAAAAAAAAAAACAACACACAAACAAACAAACAAAACAAAACCAAAAATCTAAAATCTGATTTTAATATCATTCTTACTTACAGAACAAAATTTAAACTGCATATTTGGTCATAACATACACTACTATTGTTTAAAGTAGAAATAGTGACCCGAACCCGTCGTGACAAAATACGAGTGGCAGTCTGTTTTGAGCACGCTATCTTTAAAAAAGTGGTTTAGTTGTCTTTCATTTTAGCCCTTAGCTTTGAATGAAACAGCTTTAACTACTAGCAAATAATAAATGGTAGTAATATAGGTTAAAAGAGAAGAAATCGACAAATTTACTTACCACTTTGGGAATACTAAACCGAACTAAGGGAGAGCCACTATTTCCATATGTCCTACTCTGTGTAGAAACGTGCTGTAAATGCATTGCATGTAATAAAATGCAACTACAACTAAATATTCAGATATTAGATGGGCGCAATATCCCCGTCTTTTAATTGACGCTTGACTGAATCTTGGTATACTTTCTATTGTTGTCTATCGTTGTTAACAGGTTAGTGAGTTTAATAAAATGAACTTGGATTGACCCGATGAACTTTAGAGACCTTTAAGTTTCTTTTTGTATTGATGTTGGTACATGTATATATATGACGAGGTATAACACACACACATACACGCACATACACGCACATACATATATACATACACAC